>JXCR01139373.1:172056-235855 GCA_002079205.1 Phalaenopsis hybrid cultivar
GTTGTAGGCTGCTGTCCAATATGACTAAGAAAATGCAAAGAAATCAATAAGGGCAAAGACTTTAATTCAAGGGAAAGAAAGGGCAGAAAGAAAATTTGATTTCTACCAATGCTTGAAGAACCCTATGGATTATAAGAAGGTCAAACCGGTGTTCCCACCAAACAAGCCTCGACACACTTACCGGTACCAAACATAGTTTGTGCCCATAGTTGACACTATCCAACTATAACTTGGTGCAAGATTTTCAAAGTTCGACCGGATATTGAACTGAAGGATAAGGAGGTTCAAGGTTAGAAGGTTGAACAGAGGTTGAACTAGGTGACGCCATAGATATAAAAAGCAAGATAATAGAGAGATGAAATCAAATAGCATAAAGTCACTTAAAACCATTACAAGCCAAATTCATCACTTGGTAGATGATTATTGATATTGTGATGTGCTAAGTAATATTTTTTCGGTGGTACTAAAATCTTCAAAGTGCAAGCATTTTCTTTATTAACAATCATGTGATTCATTTATCTATTATCTTTATAATGGAGTAATCAAGAAATCAGTCTATCATTTATTCTCATAATGTTCGTTAGAAGTCTAGCATGGAATCATTNTCATCAAATTGATCATACACTTTAAGATAGTCAGCCTTACAGAGCAATTATATCCATGCATACATATAAACTAAACATGAATTTCTATCCACGTGAGAAGTCTTATCATAATAAAATTGCGGATCCCATAAAATAGAAATATTGACGTAGTTGTTGATCCCAAAACTCATCAATGATTTTCCATACTTCATTATAAGCTACTCATTTTTCTCCAAAATTTCTTATTATTTTTTATTTTATATGCTCATAGCTTCATAAACAAATCTTATATTCACAGCCCTCTCACCATCAACCATTGATAATAACCATTGATAATACCTTTACTAAAGGCATCGTAGATTTTAAAGCATAATAAACAATATACCAAAAATGATCATCATTTATAATAATCATCTTCACTTATTTTTGTACATGAACTTTTATCTCAATCTTCAAAAGCAAACATAGGCTCCAAAGATTGTTGTAACTCTTTAAATATTTATAAGATTATATAAACAATATTAAACCTTATAACTGCTAGCCAAATAAGTTTATTTTCTATGAATTTTCTCATCAAGCTTAATACCAAAGAATAATAAAATAAATTTACTTACCATTTTTGTTTTGAACAAAACAAATTTATATTGTAGTAATTGTCTCAATTTCTCAATAAATTAAATCAGGACAATCAGCAGCACATGAAGTTCAGTAAATACTCTTATCTGCAACCTTATAAACACTTGCATTATCTGTCATAACTTCAACAAAAAAACTCTCATCAATTTCTCTAACAACCTCATCAAATATTTTAAATTGCAATTATACATCTTTTACAAACGTCCATACATGCATCAACAAATTCCAAAAAGAATATCCCATAAAGGTTGTTAATAAGAAAATTTATAATATTTCTTTATCTAAAATTTGAACAATGAGCTGATATAATTGTAAATCATATCTCAACACGTCTTCTTCACTTCACTAATAATTCTTGTTTTTCTAGCCTCCTCATCCAACATCCAAGCTCACAGCTCCCACATTCCAGGAAGATGTTGTGACAGTGCCTAGCCTAAGGGAAATCTTGTCTTTTTGTATACATAATGGCAATTTAATCTTTTTTTGTTATTATTATTGTTGGGTATAAATAGATTTATTATGTTAAGAATTAGGTTTATGCATGGGATTATTGTGGCAAGCCTGAGGTCTAGGGTTTGAGAGTTGTAAGAATTAGGAGAGATCGTCTATCTCTAAAATTGTAGGTGTTTATCTTTTGTATTTGTGTGAGTTATTAGTGTTGTTTTGCTTGATTTGGTTTCGGGAAATAAAATTTTTGTTGGCCCTAATTTCAATGGAAAAGAATGCTAATCTCTGCATCATATAATACCAAAAGAATTAGGCCGTCCATAATTCCCAACAAAAGTGAAGCATATTTATCCAAGGACTCCTAATCACATTAAATTAAATTTTATTCTAATGAAAGCATCTTGCAATCTAAACAGTCTATTTATGTTGTACTTTTTTCATGAGCTAAAAGAAAAATTATTTTAAGGGTTAACATTCTCATTTCATCAGCATTCATAGCAAATCTATCTATTGGTCTTCGAATTAGTCAATTAAAAAAGAACAAATGACATCCACCGCTAGAATCATCATATTGAAAACAAAAATAAGAATTATTCTCAATTATCTCGATCATATTTATTTATGTTATTTCCTTTGGGATGGCATACTATTTAACATTATTTGTTTTTAACCGACACTTTCCCACATGCTCCAACATTTGTATGCAAGTCAATTTATCTTTAAGTTTCTTAACACCACAAGTAATTTGCTCGTCACAAAATTTAAATTTCAAATAAACATATCCCTTCTTCGCATTATGTGTTATTCATTTCAATTTTCCATTTATGGCATGCTATCAATACTTTCTTATGCATATTTCATCTTGCAACATAGACAATCATGACATTTGTCATTAGCTAGTGATGTACGAAACTTATGTATAGAACCTTTAGAGGTTGTTTGGGTGTTCGTGCGATATAAATCTGTTAAATTGGGTTTCGTTATCATCATCATCAACATCATCATCATCATCATTAATCTTTATCATAACTCGTTGGAATTGATTTTATATCATTATTTACTAATTAAATTGTATAGTCATAGCCTGTGCGTCACTAACTCATTGGGATTGATTTTACAAGTGTTTCACATGTTTCATTTATAATTATTTCATTTTTCGTTTTTTTTCTAAGCTGAACTTTCATATTCCATAATTATTATACTATTAAGTTCATTGTTTTTTCATTAAATGATATCATCATTTTTTTAATTAGAATGGGTGGTAGCACCAAAAGAAAAGATCTAGCATAAAAATGTGGAACTCATATTGAAATGCCAGTAAAATGTACACGGAATATATTTATTTGAAATATAAATTTATAATAAGAGAATTACGAGTGATGTTAAGAGATAAAAATCACTTGGTTTGTAATATGTAAATATTGGAGCACGTGAGTTTCATAAAAATTTAAGGAATGTGTTGAATATTTAAAAAATTAAGCCACTGTAAAAGAGAAAAACGAAGAAAAATGAAAGAGATAATTAAAAATAATTATAATATTGGTTCTAAATATGATTCTAATTATAAAAGTCATTTTTTCTTCTGATAGAGGAGCTCGAGAACCAATGAATAGATTTATTTTGAATCTGGATGAAGATGAAAATATCAACTCTCAAATAATTCATCATTTAGCTTCTACAAAACAAGTCTTTATCCCACTAAGTGAGATCAACAACATGAATTCTTTTCTCCATTGTGTCCTATTGAGTGTCATATTTTTATTTAATTCTAATATATTAAGATCATTTTTTTGCCCAAGTCTTTTTAGGTTCACCTCTGCCTTTCTTAACCTAAGTCGAATCTAAAATATCTACTCTACTAACAGGATCATCAGATAGTCTGCATTTAATGTGAACAAGCCATCTAAGATGACTGTCTAATCTTGTCTGCCATTAAAGCATGTAATGTGAACATACCATCTAAGATGACTCTCTAATCTTGTCTGCCATTAGAGCTACACCAACCCTATCACGGATATATTCATTTTGTATTGTCTCTAAGTGTCAAGCCGCTCATCTACCTAAACATTCTCATCTCAACAACACTTAACTTTATTTTATGCTTCACTCTTAAAGGACAACATTTTGCGTCATAGAGCATTGCAGGTCTCACCACTATCTTATAAAATTTTCCTTTCAATCTAAGCAGTACTATTCTATCACACAGTAGGCCCGATGCATTCCTCCACTTCAAGCAACCAACATGAATTCTACTAATAAAATCCTCATCTATATCACCATCATTTGAAATATAAACCCGAAATATCTAAAACAATCACACATTTTAATGATTTGCCACCCATAGTTACAACTCTACCACAAGCGCTACTACTACTAAAATTACAGTCCATGTATTCAGATTTAGATCTACTCAAATGAATCCCTTTAAACTGCAATGCAGACCTCCATAATTCAAGTTTTTCCTGTACTCTTTTTCTAGTCTTATCTACAAGAAAGATATCATCAGCGAAAAGCATACACCTAGGTACATCCTCCTGTAAATGTCCAATAAGAGCATCCATAACTAAAGCAAAACGATATGGGTCTAAAGCCGATCTCTAATGTAATCCAACTGAAATAGGAAAATACTTGGTCAATCCTCCTGTACGAACACAAGTAACAGCTATAGCATACATATCTTTAACGACTTGAATATAAGTCATATCAACAAATTTCTTCTTTAGAACTCTCCAACAGACTTCTCTTGAAACCTTATCATAAGCTTTTTCTAAATCAATAAAAATCATATGTAAATCCTCCTTATGCTCTCTACACTTCTCCATCAAACCTCTTAATAAATGTACCACTTTCATAATAGACCTGTCCGGCATAAATCCACACTGATTATGAGAAATTTTTATATCATGTCTTAACATATGTTCAATTACCCTCTCCAATAACTTTAAAGTATGACACATCAATTTATATCCTCTATAATTTGCACACTCTTGAGCATCCCCTTTACTCTTAAAAATGAGGAACAAAATACTCTTCCTCCACTCGAAAATCTTTTTAGTTTATAAAATAATATTAAAGATTTTAGTAAGCCAAGAAACTCAAATCTGCTAAATATTTCCACACTTTGATTAGGATATCATCAGGTCATACATATTTTCTACCCTGCAATTTTTTTAACACCTCCTCAACTTCTTTTTCACTAATGTGGCGGTAAAAATAAAATGATTTATTAATATTAATGTTATTAACATAACAATGGTCAATCATATTTTCAGAAATTTCATTGTAATGATTATCAAAATAACTCACCCGCTTATATTGAATATCTTCATCTAAAAAAATCATTTTTTTTATTTTCAACTTTAATACACTTGAATTAAATCGTTACTTCTCTTTTCTCTTTACTTTGCTAGTTTATACACATATTTTTCACTCTCTTCAGTATTTAATCTATTATAAAAATCACTAAAAATAAGTTTTTTACGTCAAAAATTTTCCACATAGATTCCCTACTGATTCATCTTATATTTTTCTCAGTTCTCTGAGATTTGACATTTAAACTAATTTTTATAACATAACTTCTTACATTTTATTTTTTCTTATACATTAAATTCGACCGCTAATTATTTTTATTTATAAAAATTTTTCTTTTTGATTCTCCAAGTAGAACTTTTGTCACTCATTTAATAGTATTTGTTACTTTATCCCACATAAAATTCGCTTATTCAAGAACATTTCGATTCTTAAAATCCAAAAGTAATTTTATTGTGTCTTTTAGTGCCCTTATCTAATTCTATGACAATGTTTTCTTCTATTTTTTATTTTCTAATCTTCATCTTAAAATCCAAAACTAATAAGCGATATTGAATACTTAAATTTCACTTGGAATGACCTTACAATCTTTACACACTTGACAATCTCTTTTTCTCATAAAAAAAATAATCAGTGTTTTATTAGATCCAATCTTATAAGTAATAATTGTTCATCTATTTTTTAAAATAAATTATTAGCAATAACAAAATCATAAGTTTAAACAAAATCTAAAATGGTTCTACTATCTTCATTAATCACTCCAAAATCGTAGTCATCATGAATATTTCTAAGAATATCTACCATCTACTAACAAGTTCATTTAAATCCCCTCCAATAAAAATTTTCTTTAATAGGTATCATTTATACTAATTATTCTAGATCATTACAAAATTTTCCAACATATGATAGTACCTCTATGTATCCTGCTACGGATTTAATATCTACCATTTATTTATGTAGCCCGGGTGGTAGACGTAATCATTTTCTTCAAATCTACCCTTAAATTATTTGTTGATTTATTTGGATGGCTCGGAACGATATTAAACATGCTAATGGCAAGGCTCATTGCTCTAATGTTTTCGCCAATATTATATCATTTACTCTTAGAATTTTTAAGTTGAGTGGTATAAAGGAAAGCTTTTACTCTGGTATTACCTATTTCGACTCTCTTGTACACCCTTCTCCGGGTAGGACGGCTGTGTCACAACTACCATTATTGGTTAGATGGCGACCACCTCTTATTGGGTGGGTGAAGATTACTACTGATGGGAGTTAGAATACTGTTAGTGCTAGTTTTGGTGGACTTGTGAGAAACGACAAGGGTAACAGTATTTTGTTTTTCTCTTCACCTTGCTCTGCTGCCTCACCTTCGGAAGCTGAAAAATCTTAGTATCGACAACAATCTTTATGACAAGGGTAACATTATATAACATTAAAAATCTTAGTATCGACAACAATCTTTATGGCTATAATTTTATCTCCAATTCTATTAATTTCTACAACATTATCTTTCAAACGCTTATCTATAATTACACCTACACAATTTATAGTGTGACTCCTACCTGAAAACCAAAGTTTAAAATCTAAACTATCTCCTTGGCGTTTTCTCCAACCCATTTATTTTCTTGAATACATAAGATATTAATCTTCCTATAAGCTATAATATCAATTAATTTCATTAATTTATGAGTGAGTGCTTATAATCCAATATTCTATCCTAGAATTAAATTCACGGACTAACTTATTTACCAGCAATCGACCGTAATGTGGGGACCATTGTTTATTTGACACCATACCCTGGCACCAGTGTAGCGGCCCCTGCACACTTTTCACTTTATTCAGGTCATACAATGCGTCACTTTCGGGGGGCGCCCTACCACTTACACAAGGATTTAAAGGATTCATATAATGATTATTCAACAAATTTTATGCTGGTTGTCAACTATTTAATACAACCCTACAGATTTCGCATAAACATAGAAATAAAATGTGTTCAGATATTGCAAGATGCCTCATGAGAATAAAATTCCATTTAATATGATCAAGAATCCTTCATAGATTAATAAACTTTGTTCTATTGAAAATTACGACAAACTAGATCTTCCTAGAATGTATGAGCCGTGAATTTGGATGTTGAATGAGGTTAAAGAAACAACCAAATGTTTAATAAATTGAAAAATATGAGTTGAAACAAAAGCCATAATGATATCAAATGTTTGGTCAGATATTATACAAAAAAATTTAATGAATTTTTTTATTAATAATCTTTATGAGGCGCTATTTTTGAAATATGTTGATTCAGCGGCCTATGTAAAAAATGCATAATTAATATTTAAAATGCTTGATAAAGTTGTTGAAAAAAATGGAGAGTTTACTTGTTCAAATTATTATAAATAATGGAAGTGTTTATAGGACTACAAACAAAATATTAACTGAAAAAATAAAGCATCTTTATTAGACTTCAAATGTTACTCATCATCTTGAATTATAGTCTTATAAATTTGGACAATTGCTACAACATAAATCTGCTTTGCTCGAAAAAAAATAATGGCCATCATTGAGTATTAAACTTGAAGAGGAAATTCACATATTAAAAATTATCCGACTAGCAGTTACAAAATTTGTTACGATTCATCTAAGCTTGCAAAAATTTAAAGAGCTGTAGTAATCATTGGAGCCTATATTTGCATCTAAAGAATAGAATAAAAATTTTTTGACAGAAAAATCAGAAGAAAAGCAAGTTAAGATGACTATTATGAAAGATGAATCTTCCTAGAGTAATATTAATTATTCTCTAAGAATTATGGGGCCTTTAATGAACATATTAAAAATGGTTGACTGTGATAGGGTTCCCATTATAGGATTTATTTATGAAGCTAGAAACAAAACAAAGGAAAAAATAATAAGAGATTTAGGATGACATGAAAGGGCTCGAAAAGAAATATAAGAAATCATTGATAAATGATCTCGTCAGTTGCATCAAGATTTGTATGCTGCTACAAATTATTTGATGATTAATTTCATTATAATAAGAACTTTCATGTGAATAAAAAGATTAAGCCTGATTTATATGCATGCAAGAATAGAATTGTCCTATGGGGCGATTATCATAAAACTCTAATTAAATTGAAAATTTTCATTTAAATAATGACATGTTTGGATTTAGAGTAGCTCAGGCATCCTGCAAAACACGCCCAGCTTGCAAATTTGATTTACCTAAATTTTAAATATATGAGTTTATAATTTATATCTAAGCTTCCTATCTTAATTTATATTACTAAATTTATTTAAATCTTATTCTAGAATACTGATGGGTACAACTTGAAGATGACATGTTTGGACTCAAAATATCTACCGTGAAAGTTCTTATTCTTATTTTTTTAGCTTACACATGTTTGGACTCAACCAACTGCATACACATAGAAGAAATCGATTTGTTGCAAGTCAAATGAAATAATTGAAATTTTTTTTAAAAGAATATTCTTTGAATAAACTTCCTACCAAAATATCCGCCAATACCTTTTTCTCAAATAACTTCAATGGATTGACTTCACATAGATTTGGAAATTTTATTACTTTGATTTATATATCTCCTAGTAGATCCCATTTGATTTTGACAAATAAATTCATTGGTTGAACTGAATATTGGGCCGAGCAAAAGTATGAGCTAAATTTCGGCCTTTTTCGATTAAGATTCTCTCTATCTCACTCTATTATGCACACAGCCTCTATACTTTCTACACTGTTCCCAATGATGTCAACCTCCAATATTCGATATGTAAGATAAAAGGAATATTCTTGCATTGACTATTCAATTTGGCGCATTCACTAATACTTATCATCATATAAAGCAATTGTTGATGGCATGAATTAGCAATGTTAATTAAAATATTTTTATTAAAAATTTAAGTATATACCTAACAATGACTATAATACATCATGTATTTATTTTCATGAAGTTAAGTTCTTAGACAAAATAAAGATGATATTTAAAACAAACTTCACAGTGAAGGTTCTATATATTCTAGGCATGTGAAAATAAGAAAAATATGTATCACAATTTTTAGTGAGCTATAATACATCCCTATAAAATTATAAAGTACAAATTAATCTCAATCATCTAAATAATGAAGCTAAGATTTGCGTTACTTGTCGGTCAACTTTTCAATGGATTTGTGAAAATACAATTTTCGAAAATTTAATTTAAATATTAAGTATATAGTTTAGGTTATGAAAGTAATGTTTTGATTTTTAAGAAAATAAGACCGAATGAATCGCATTAATCTAACAGTTTGCATAATCGTTTGGTACATTGAATACTAGATATTCCGAGAGATAAATGTAGACCCCGGCGATAGACCCAATCCTGCAAACTAAGACATTTGTGAAATTCGTTGCTCTGCGAACCATTTATGTGTGATTGACAAGTTCTCATATCTAATACAAAGATTAAATAGGGTTTATTTTACCTATGCTCTAAGTTCCCTATAGAGGCAAGCCCCTATAGTTAATTACATCCCAAATGACGGGGGTCACTTTAGAAAACTCTCAATAATAATCAAAGGTACTAGTCTTCAAGAATTCGAGGTTTAGGTTTTCACAGTATGACGTGGAAAGTCAAGTGGAAGTGACTCAAATAGGAACAGTTATTTTCAAGAGTCCAAAGATAGTAAAAGCTAGGGAACGTCACAGATCTTAAGGAGAAACCTCAGTGACGTCCCAAACTATCATAATGTCTGGCTGTGTTTTGAAGATGATGTTATATAAGTGTTCAATCCTGTCAATTTTATTATTTGGGACTTACACTTGCATAACAACTGATTATGCAAATAGCCCGCATAGATAAGAGGTTTTACGTCGTTTTGGACGACAACCTCAGAGCGTAAAGCGAGTTAGGACTTATACTGCTCAGTATGACCGTGCAGAAACCTAAAAGAGGGTGAGGATTGACATCGCGCTGGGTGAGCTACCTCGAAATCCTATGCGTTGTTTAGACTAGAAAAGTTTAGCTGGTGTAGACTTGTTTTGTTGTTGTAGAATGACGTCACATCCACTTGTAGACCGCTCCAAACTCCTTGTCGCGCTGCCCACAAAGTTGCTCCAAGCTCTTCGTCAAAGCGGGTTTAAGTTTTTTAATGTATCAAGTCATGATGTCAAATCAAATGTTTCATAAGATTATGATCATTTAAATACTATGGGGGATGTTAAAGTTGATTAGAGCGACATCGGTTAGGATCTCACGGTTCTCTCATTCCGGTATCACAATTTTCTTTTGAACTTAGTTAAACGAGTTGTGAAACCTATTTAAACCGGGGAGGTCTCATTAGCAACCGTGGGTTACCTCCTCCGAGAGACTCTCGTAAATTCAAAAGAACGTGTTATGTTTTTTTCTTTTTTGTTTTGAAAATATTGCTTAATTTTTTTAAAAAAATATGTTTTGATTTTAAAAAAAATTGTAATCAGCACTTGCATAATGTGTTAGAGCAAGAGTAAATCTCAATGATGAAACAACAAATAAAATGTACCTATGTACGTGGTGTATATGCTGAAGTTATCTTTGTTGCATGTTTAGCTCACAAAGCATAATATAATTTGTAGGGAATTTAAATAAATTGCAGAGAAAAGCAGAAAACGGTAAGCAGTAAAACAAGTCGTAACAACAACTAAAAAACCCAAACAGGTGATCCTAAGATTTCCTACAACTCCTGACTGCAACTAACGAGCTAGTACGGTGATCCCACGACCTCCTACGACTCTGAGCAACAACTAGCAAGCGTATACGACAATTTAACGACTCTGAATAGCAGCTAAGTACTTCGAATAGCACATGTATGACTTCCTACGAACACAAACAACGGTGGACAGCACTTAGGGGGCTTCTTATGGACCCAAGCAGCAGTGGGCATCACCTATGTGGCTTCCTACGAACCCAAACCAAAGTGGACAACACCCAAACATCGATTTTAAGCTATACAGCCTTCAAACAAGTTTCTGCAGCAGCCTACAGCTATCGGCACCTCCAAACAACAAGTTTACAGCAACGAACAACACCCAAACATCAATATTAAGTCATGAGCAGCCACCTACAGCAGTCATAAGCTTCCTACAGCCTTCAAAACAACTTCTCACAGCGATTCAACACCTTGAACGGTTCTTGCAAACTTCCAAACACATTTCCAAGCTTAAAAACAGCAGCTATGAAGGGAAAACAGCACTTACAAAGCTTCCTATCACTCTAAACAGCGATTAGAAACTTCAGACAGCAACTCTACGGCTTCCTACGAACCCAAACAGTGAGTTTAGAGTCTTGGACAACAACCTACAGCTCCCCTATACTCTAAACAGCGACTTTGAAGTCTTGGACAGCAGCCTACAATGCCCCTATACTCCAAATAGCGGCTATAAAATACAAATAGCAGAGGAAACATTCTCGAAAACAGTCCCAAAAAAGCAATTTAGACGTCCCCAAAATCTCTCTCTAAAACAATTAAGGCAGTGCCCAAAACAGTCCTAAAACCCTCTTAAAAAGGTGTAAAAGCTTGCAGCGAAATCAGTCCCAAAATAGTCTTAAAACAGTCCTAAAACAGTTCTAAACAGTCCTACAACAGTCCTAGAACAGTCCTAAAACAGTCTTAAAACAGTCCTAAAACAGTTCTAAAACAGACATACAAAGCAATGAAATTTCAGCTTCAGAATCTATTGATCCAGAAACAGTGGCTGTTAAAACAAGTCAAACATCAATTATAACAGAGGTAGGAGTTAAAATTGTGGTAAAGCTGCTACCAATAAAATTGTGTAAGCAGAAACTATGCAATATAATTCTTTTTGCAGGGAGCTAAAATCTAAGCTGAGAGACTCCCATAGAGTTATTTAGAAACCACCCAGAAATGCAGTGGTAATCTCCAGTACGAATTTAGTTCTGTCCATCAAAACATTATTGTGCTGAAACTGGATGATACATTGGTGTCTTCCTGTTTTACTTCTAGTACGAGCAAGAAAGAAAGAGGCGGAGGGCTTTAATGCAGGGAGGTTGAGGCGAGTGGGGCTCCTGGTTGCACGATTGAAGAAGAGCGGAGAATTTCTTTCCCGCAAGAGAGAGGAGCAGTGAGTGCTATGAGGCGAGCGTGAGGAGTCGAGCGGCGTCTGGTCGTGAGGGAGATCAAGCAGAAAAGCAAGATCGAGCGCTTCGATTCTTCCTGTCGAGCGGGATCGAGCAAGGGCTTCGCTTGGGAGAGTGCGGCGAGCGGGCTCGAGCAAAGGAGCGGGGATCTTCAGTGCAAAAGGAGTCAAGCACTTCGATTCGCTGGAAGGAAGAGTCCTGTCGAGCATGGGAGACGAGCAGGAGCTTCGTTCGGGAGAGCTAAGCAGAAGCGAGGGGGAGAGAGGAGCTCGGGAGAGGCAGAGGAGGAAGAAGAGCGGGAAATGGGGTCTTCAGTCGAGTGAGAGCAGGAAGCCGAGGCTCCTGCGCCAAAGACCCCCGCTCCTTTGCTCGATCCCGCTCTCCTCACTCTCCCGAGCAAAGCCCTTGCTTGACCTCGCTTCTCTGCTCGATCCCGCTCGACAGGAAGAACCGAAGCGCTCAATCCTGCTTCTCTGCTCAATCTCCCCACGACTAGACGCCGCTCGACTCCTCACACTCGCCTAATAGGACTCACCTGCTCCTCTCGCTTGCGGGACAGAAATTCTCCTCTTCTTCGATCGTGAGACCAAGAGCCCCACTCACCTCAACCTCCCTGCATCGAAGCCCTCCGCCTCCTTTATTCCTTGCTCGTACCGGATGTAAAACAGGAAGACACCAATGCATCATCCAGTTTCAGCACAGCAATATTTTGATGCACGGAACTATATTCGTACTAGGTTTTACTACTGCATTTCTGGGTGGTTTCTAAATAACTCTATGGAAGTCTATCAGCTTAGATTTCAGCTCCCTATAAAAAAAATTATATTGCACAGTTTCTATTTACTACTTCTTACACAATTTTATTTATAGCAGCTTTAGCACCATTTTAACTCCTACCTCTGTTACAATTGATGTTTGGGTTGTTTTAACAGTTATTGTTTCTGGATCGACAGATTCTGAAGCTGAAATTTCATTGGTTTGTAGGACTGTTTTAGAACTGTTTTAGGACTATTCTAGGAATGTTCTAGGACTGTTTTAGGACTGTTTTAAAACTGTTTTTAGGACTGTTTTAAGATTGTTTTGAAATTGATTTCACTGCAGGCTTTTACACCTTTTTAGGAGGGTTTTTGTCACTTTTTAGGGCTAGTTTGGGCACTGTATTTGTTGTTTTAGATAGAGATTTTGGGGACGTCTAAATCGCCTTTTTGGCGACTGTTTTCGAAGAGGTTTTCTCTGTTGTTTGCACTTTATAGTCGTTTTTTGGAGTATAGAAGTGTTGTAGGCTGCTGTCCAATATGACTAAGAAAATGCAAAGAAATCAATAAGGGCAAAGACTTTAATTCAAGGGAAAGAAAGGGNATCCCGCAAGAGAGAGGAGCAGGTGAGTCCTATGAGGCGAGCGTGAGGAGTCGAGCGGCGTCTGGTCATGAGGGAGTTTGAGCAGAGAAGCAGGATTGAGCGCTTCGGTTCTTCCTGTCGAGCGGGATCGAGCAGAGAAGCGAGGTCAAGCAAGGGCTTTGCTCGGGAGAGTGAGGCGAGCGGGATCGAGCAAAGGAGCGGGGGTCTTTGTCGCAGGAGCCTCAGCTTCCTGCTCTCACTCGACCGAAGACCCCATTTCTCGCTCTTCCTCCTCCTCTGCCTCTCCCGAGCTCCTCTCTCCCCCTCGCTTATGCTTAGCTCTCCGGAACGAAGCTCCTGCTCGTCTCCCATGCTCGACAGGACTCTTCCTTCCAGCGAATCAAAGTGCTCGACTCCTTTTGCACTGAAGATCCCCGCTCCTTTCCTCGAGCCCGCTCGCCTCACTCTCCCTAGCGTTATTTGTATGTTACAAATAACTCAGTTTTTTTATGTTACAAATAAAATTGTTGAAATTTCTACTTCTTACACAATTTTATTTGTAGCAGCTTTAGCATCATTTTAACTCCTACCTCTATTACAATTGATGTTTGGGTTGTTTTAACAGTTATTGTTTCTGGATCGACAGATTCTGAAGCAGAAATTTCATTAGTTTGTAAGACTATTTTAGAACCATTTTAGGACTATTCTAGAAATGTTCTAGTACTGTTTTAGGACTGTTTTAAAACTGTTTTTAGGACTGTTTTAATATTGTTTTGAAATTGATTTCACTGCAGGCTTTTACACCTTTTTAGGAGAGTTTTTGTCACTTTTTTAGGACTAGTTTGGGCACTGTATTTGTTGTTTTAGATAGAGATTTTGGGGACGTCTAAATCGCCTTTTTGGGACTGTTTTCGAAGAGGTTTTCTCTGTTGTTTGCACTTTATAGTCGTTGTTTGGAGTATAGACGTGTTGTAGGCTACTGTCCAATATGACTAAGAAAATGCAAAGAAATCAATAAGGGCAAAGACTTTAATTCAAGGGAAAGAAAGGGCAGAAAGAAAATTTGATTTCTACCGATGCTTGAAGAACCCTATAGATTATAAGAAGGTCAAACCGGTGTTCCCACCAAACAAGCCTCGACACACTTACCGGTACCAAACATAGTTTGTGCCCATAGTTGAGACTATCCAACTATAACTTGGTGCAAGATTTTCAAAGTTCGACCGGATATTGAACTGAAAGAAAAGGAGGTTCAAGGTTAGAAGGTTGAACAGAGGTTGAACTGGGTGACGCCATAAATATAAAAAGCAAGATAATAGAGAGATGAAATCAAATAGCATAAAGTCACTTAAAAATTTAATCATTTTATGTGAACCATTACAAGCCAAATTCGTCACATGGTAGATGATTATTGATATTGTGATGTGCTAAGTAATATTTTTTCGGTGGTACTAAAATCTTCAAAGTGCAAGCATTTTCTTTATTAACAATCATGTGATTCATTTATCTATTATCTTTAGAATGGAGTAATCAAGAAATCAGTCTATCATTTATTCTCATAATGTTCGTTAGAAGTCTAGCATGGAATCGTTTTACTGAATGTAGATGTATTGAAGAAACAGTATGTGTCTGCATTGTGGAGCATTATATAAAGGCGGGGGTATAAATAGAATGAAGCAGTACCTTGTTGTAGTTAAGGGCAATATTGCTCAATGCAAGAAATTTTCACATGATATTTAATATCTAAGAAGAAAAAAGATGTTTGTTGGAGCCCGATTAAATCAGAAAACCGCTTCCCGCTCCAGCTCCCGACTCCCACTTTTGATCACAAAACATCGCGACCCCGCTCCCGCTCCTCTGTCGCGAAACGTCGCGATTCCTCCCGCTCCTGCTCGGTCGTGAACAGTTCCCGCCTATGCCCGTTCCCGCCTTCCCTATTTCCGCGAAGCGAAGCACCTCTTCGCTTATTATAAGTCGCGAACAAAACAGGAAGGTCGGATTGCCTGTCCGGTTTGCGGTTCTTCCTTTGGTGGCTTACGAAGGAGAGAAGGAGAGATAGTAAAGGGATAGAGGAGAGAAGTATTGCAAGGTATCGCAGGTCCCTCCTTCAGATTTGACACGGCCACTTTTATGTTTTTCTTTGGGCTTCCTCGAGGTAGAGGAAGAGAAGTGCAAACAGTAGTTCCTTGAAGAAGAAAGAAGATGAAGAAGATTGTTCTCCCTTGGCTTCTTCTTGGTGGATTATGTCAGAAGAGAAATTGAGTTTATTTTTCTTGTAAGTTTATCTTCTTCAGTGTAAGTCGGTGTGGAGAAAGAAGAGAGAGCAACGGAGTGAAAAAATTCGCTCTTGTAAGTCGAGACGATCGACTGGTGTAAATTCGTCAAGTAGTAAAATCCTCTACAACTCCGTATACGTAGGCAATTTGTCGAACCACGTAAATCTGTGTGTTCCGCTGTGTTACTGTTTTCTGGTGTGAATATTCTCGTTCTATTTTTCGCTTCGTCAAAGATCGTTCTCCTATTTTATTTCTATATATACCTCAACAACTGGTATCAGAACTTTGTTTCGGATCTGTAGAAGAACAATGGTTGCAGATGAGGTGGGGGTTTCAGGGATCGAGAAATTTGATGGCACAAATTTTGGTTATTGGAGCATGTAGATAGAGGACTACCTCTACGGGAAGAAACTTCATCTTTCGTTATTGGGAAAAAACCTGAAAGAATAGATGAGGCTAAATGGAATTTGTTGGATCAACAAGTTTTGGGGGTTATTTGATTGACCATATAGAGGTCCGTTGCACACAACGTTCTCAAGGAGAGGACGACTGCAAATCTTATGGCAGTCTTACCAGATATGTATGAAAAGTCATCGACGAATAACAAGGTATACTTGATGAAGAAGTTATTCAACTTGAAGATAGCAGAAAGTGTTTTTGTTGCTCAACACATAAATGATTTCAATACTATCACAAATCAATTGTCGTCTGTGAAAATTGATTTTGATGATGAGATACGTGCACTGATATTATTGGCATCATTGTCAAATAATTGGGAAGACATGAGGATGGCAATTAGCAGCTCTGCAGGTGAATATAAATTTAAATGTTATAATATTCGTGATTTGATTTTGGCTGAAGAGGTGGGCAGGAAAGATTCTGGCAAGATCTAAGGTTCGAGTTCGACACTGAATGTTGATTTCAGGGAGAGATGACAGGACAGGAACTCAAATAGAGGGAGATCAAAATCAAAGTCTGATCAGCAGGCAACCTGCAGGAATTGTGGCAAGGCTGGCCACATAAAGAGGAACTGCAGAAATCCCAAGAATATGGAGAATGATAGCGCAAATGTGGTATCTGAAGAAGTACAGGATGCATTATTACTAGCAGTTCATAGTTCTGTTGATGATAGAAGTGAAGAGAGTGGGTCTGGGGCACCAATTTATGTTGTTCTACAGTGAAAAACCACAGAGCAATGAAGAAATCTTGCAAGAATAAAATTGTAGCAAGTGGGAGCTGGCAGAACATCCACCAAGGAAGAAGACATTACACAACAAGTAGGTGTACCAGGTGAAGACTGAGTTTGATGGCAGTAAGGGGTACAAAACTAGACTTGTTAAAAAAGGCTTTCAGCAAAGCTAGGATATTACCCATGTAGTGGAAGTTGTAAGCAGAGAAAAGAGTAATCCAAGAAATAGCTTGGAGGTGCAAAGCAATGTTGACCCTGTTGATATGTTGACTGAGAGTGTTACTCTTAAAAAATTGAAGTTGTGCACAACTTCAGTTGGTCTTCTGGTGTGAAAACAAGGGCTTTGAGTTGAAGAGATGGGAGATTCATGTTTGAAGAAAAGGGCAATACCGTCAGTAGAGGATATCAGTTTGAAAAAAAAAGATGTTGTAGTTTGTGTATCGGTCCCCAAGTCGGAGATTGTTAGTTGGAGCCCGATAAAACCAGCAAATTGCCTCCCGCTGCAACTCCCGATTCCCGCTCCCGTTCTCAATCGCGAAACATCGCGACCCCACTCCTGCTCCTCTGTCGCAAAACGTCGCGATTCCTCTCACTCCTGCTCAGTCGCGAACAGTTCTTGTCTATGCCCGTTCCCGCCTACCCTGTTTTCGCGAAGCGAAGCACCTCTTCGCTTATTATAAGTCGCGAACAGAACAGCAAGGCCAGATTGTCTCTCCGGTTTGCAGTTCTTCCTTTGGTGGCTTACGAAGGAAAGAAGAAGATATAGATAGAGGGATAGTGGAAGAAAGTATTGCGAGGTATCGCAGGTCTCTCTTACAGATTTGGCACGGCCTCTTTTGTGTTCTTCTTCGGGCTTCCTCGAGATAGAGAAATATAAGTGCAAACAGTAGTTCCTTGTGGCAGAAGGAAGAAGAAAGAAGAAGAAGATTGTTCTCCATTGGCTTCTTCTTGGTGGTTTGTGTCAGAAGAGAAATTATGTTTATTTCTCTTGTAAGTTTATCTTCTTCAATGTATCTCGATGTGGAGAGAGAAGAAGAGAGCAACGGAGTGAAAGAGTTCGCTCTTGTAAATCAAGAAGATCGACTGGTGTAAATTCCTCAAGTAGTAAACTCCTCTGCAATTTCGTGGACGTAGGCAATTTGTCGAACCACGTAAATTTGTGTGTTCCGCTGTGTTATTGTTTTCTAGTGTGAATTTTCTCATTCTATTTTTCGCTTCGTCAAAGATCGATCTCCTATTTTATTTCTATATATCACAGCAAAAGAGGCACAAAAGGATAGAAAAAGAGTATACTTATGTAATGAAACTATCACTATCAATGAAAAAAAGAGTTTTTCACTATTTAAATCTTCAAAATTCAACTTAACCAAACAAAATCCTAGATAAAGAAAGAAGTAGATGACATTGATAATTATTTTTCTTCTAGAACAAAACCTGGATGGTAACCATCTTTATGAAGTGTTTTTGCATAAAAAAAGTGTGACAAAAAACTTATTTGGCAACTGTTGTATTTTCTTTATAGTTGGATTCATTCGAATACTTTATATTCTCTTTATGCTTAAAAAATAATTAATACAATAGCTACAGTTGATTACAATTAAGTTCATATCACAGTATGAGAGTTAATTTATTACGAAATTGCAAAAAGAAATATATGCTTCTTGTTNCAAACCGCTTCCCGCTCCCGCTCCCGATTCCCACTTCTAATCGCAAAACATCGCGACCCCGCTCCCGCTCCTCCGTCGCGAAACGTCGTGATTCCTCCCGCTCCCGCTCGGTCGTGAACAGTTCCCGCCTATGCCCGTTCCCGCCTTCCCTATTTCCGCGAAGAGAAGCACCTCTTCGCTTATTATAAGTCGCGAACAAAACAGCAAGGTCGGATTGTCTCTCCGGTTTGCGGTTCTTCCTTTGGTGGCTTACGAAGGAGAGAAGGAGAGATAGTAGAGGGATAGAGGAGAGAAGTATTGCAAGGTATCGCAGGTCCCTCATTCAGATTTGACACGGCCACTTTTATGTTTTTCTTTGGGCTTCCTCGAGGTAGAGGAAGAGAAGTGCAAACAGTAGTTCCTTGTGGCAGAAAGAAGAAAGAAGATGAAGAAGATTGTTCTCCCTTGACTTCTTCTTGGTGGCTTATGTCAGAAGAGAAATTGAGTTTATTTCTCTTGTAAGTTTATCTTTTTCAGTGTAACTCGGTGTGGAGAAAGAAGAAGAGAGAGCAACGGAGTGAAAGAATTAGCTCTTGTAAGTCGAGACGATCGACTGGTGTAAATTCGTCAAGTAGTAAAATCCTCTACAACTCCGTGGACGTAGGCAATTTGTCGAACCATGTAAATCTGTGTGTTCCGCTGTGTTACTGTTTTCTGGTGTGAATATTCTCGTTCTATTTTTCGCTTCGTCAAAGATCGTTCTCTTATTTTATTTCTATATATACCTCAACAACTGGTATCAAAACTTTGTTTCGGATCTGTAGAAGAACAATGGTTGCAGATGAGGTGAGGGTTTCAGGGATCGAGAAATTTGATGGCACAAATTTTGGTTATTGGAGCATGTAGATAGAGGACTACCTCTACGGGAAGAAACTTCATCTTTCGTTATTGGGAAAAAACCTGAAAGAATAGATGAGGCTAAATGGAATTTGTTGGATCAACAAGTTTTGGGGGTTATTTGATTGACCATATAGAGGTCCGTTGCACACAACGTTCTCAAGGAGAGGACGACTGCAAATCTTATGGCAGTCTTACCAGATATGTATGAAAAGTCATCGACGAATAACAAGGTATACTTGATGAAGAAGTTATTCAACTTAAAGATAGTAAAAAGTGTTTTTGTTGCTCAACACATAAATGATTTTAATAATATCACAAATCAATTGTCGTCTATTAAAATTGATTTTGATGATGAGATACGTGCGCTGATATTATTGGCATCATTGTCAAATAATTGGGAAAACATGAGGATGGCAATTAGCAGCTCTGCAGGTGAATATAAATTGAAATGTTATAATATTCGTGATTTGATTTTGGCTGAAGAGGTGGGCAGGAAAGATTCTGGCGAGATCTAAGGTTCGAGTTCGACACTGAATGTTGATTTCAGGGAGAGATGGCAGGACAGGAACTCAAATAGAGGGAGATCAAAATCAAAGTCTGATCAGCAGGCAACCTGCTGGAATTGTGGCAAGGATGGCCACATAAAGAGGAACTGCAAAAATCCCAAAAATATGGAGAATGATAGCGCAAATGTGGTATCTGAAGAAGTACAGGATGCACTATTACTAGCAGTTCATAGTTCTGTTGATGATAGAAGTGAAGAGAGTGGGTCTGGGGCACCAATTTATGTTGTTCTACAGACAGATGGTGAAAACCACAGAGCAATGAAGAAATCTTGCAAGAATAAAATTGTAGCAAGTGGGAGCTGGCGGAACATCCACCAAGGAAGAAGACATTACACAACAAGTGGGTGTACCAGGTGAAGACTGAGTTTGATAGCAGTAAGGAGTACAAGACTAGACTTGTTTAAAAAGGCTTTCAGCAAATGTAGGATATTACCCATGCAGTAGAAGTTGTAAGCAGAGATAAGAGTAATCCAAGAAATAGCTTGGAGGTGCAAAGCAATGTTGACCCTGTTGATATGTTGACTGAGAGTGTTACTCTTGAAAAATTGAAGTTGTGCACAACTTCAGTTGGTCTTCTGGTGTGAAGACAAGGGCTTTGAGTTGAAGAGATGAGAGATTCATGTTTGAAGAAAAGGGCAATACCGCAAGTAGAGGATATCAGTTTGAAAAAAAAGATGTTGTAGCTTGTGTATCGGTCCCCAAGTGGGAGGCTGGAGCCCAATTAAACCAGCAATATGCCTCCCGCTGCAACTCCCGATTCCCGCTCCCGCTCTCAATCGCGAAACATCGCGGCCCCGCTCCCGCTCCTCTGTCGCAAAACGTCGCGATTCCTCTCACTCCTACTCAGTCGCAAACAGTTCCTGCCTACGCCCGTTCCCGCCTACCCTGTTTTCGCGAAGCGTAGCACCTTTTCGCTTATTATAAGTCGCGAACAGAATAGCAAGGTCAGATTGTCTCTTCGGTTTGCAGTTCTTCCTTTGGTGGCTTACGAAGGAAAGAAGAAGAGATAGATAGAGGGATAGAGGGATAGAGGAAGAAAGTATTGCGAGGTATCGCAGGTTTCTCTTTCAAATTTGGCACGGCCTCATTTGTGTTCTTCTTCGGGCTTCCTCGGGATAGAGAAATAGAAGTGCAAACAGTAGTTCCTTGCGGCAGAAGGAAAAAGAAAGAAGAAGAAGAAAATTGTTCTTCATTGGCTTCTTCTTGGTGGCTTGTGTGAGAAGAGAAATTATGTTTATTTCTCTTGTAAGTTTATCTTCTTCAATGTATCTCGGTGTGGAGAGAGAAGAAGAGAGAGCAACGGAGTGAAAGAGTTCGCTCTTGTAAATCAAGAAGATCGACTGGTGTAAATTCCTCAAGTGGTAAAATTCTCTGCAATTTCGTGGACGTAGGCAATTTGTCGAACCACGTAAATTTGTGTGTTCTGCTGTATTATTGTTTTCTAGTGTGAATTTTCTCATTCTATTTTTCGCTTCGTCAAAGATCGGTCTCCTATTTTATTTCTATATATCACAGCAAAAGAGGCACAAAAGGATAGAAAAAGAGTATACTTATGTAATGAAACTATCACTATCAATGAAAAAAAGAGTTTTTCATTATTTAAATATTCAAAATTCAACTTAACCAAACAAAATCCTGGATAAAGAAAGAAGTAGATGACATTGATAATTATTTTTCTTCTAGAACAAAACCTGGATGGTAACCATCTTTATGAAGTGTTTTTTGCATAAAAAAAGTGTGACAAAAAACTTATTTGGCAGCTATTGTGTTTTCTTTATAGTTGGATTCATTCGAATACTTTATATTCTCTTTATGCTTAAAAAATAATTAATACAATAGCTACACTTGATTATGGGTTTCAATTAAGTTCATATCACAGTATGAGAGTTAATTTATTACGAAATTGCAAAAAGAAATATATGCTTCTTGTTGAATCTTCTAGACGTTGGAAAGAAAATTGATGCACATTAATGGCTGATAGATGGATAGACAATAGAATATAACATTGATAAACATTTTAGTTTACTGTCCGGACAAAATAACTTTCTCAAGGTCTGTTGATACTTCGGACATCAAGAAGGACGTTGCTGTTATAAGCTCTTTATTTGCAGAAGTCATTAAGTGGGTAAGCCCAAAGAATATTATTCAATTTATGACTGATAATACAACAAATTAAAAAAATGTAGGAGAGCTAATGCATGAAAAATATAATAATATTTATTGATCTCCTTGCACTACGCATTGCTTGAATTTGATTTTGAAATATATAAATAACCTACTTCATGTGGGGGAGCTTGCTAAGAGTGCATCAAAAATAGCAATATTTATTTACAGTCATAATTTTATATTACCTTGATTAAGAAAAAGGCCAATGTTTACTGAAATAATGCATTCTCAGGTACACGTTTGGCTACAATTTTTATTATATTAAAAATATGTACAAACATAAACATGATTTACAAATATTTGCTAATAGCAATTATTACAATGATTTAAATTTGGCAAAAACTATTACGGAAAAAAATAGCTTCTATCATTTTGTATGATAAATTTTGTAATGATTGCTTGATCATATCAAAACTATCATAATCACTAATAAGATTATTACAAGTTGTTGATTCAGATTAGAAGTCATCCTTAATTATGTTTATAATGGCATATATAGAGCTAAAAAATTAAATAAAGACATGCTCAAAAATATGAAGATATTGTACAAATGATATACTAGCATCATTAAGCAAATATGGGATGAATAGCTTCGTCAAATTATCCGCACAGTTGGCTGTTTTTTCAGCCCATATTTTAATAATATCAAAAAAATCATTGGCAAAAACCTGAAGTGTAATAAAAACATATGCAGCAAACATAAATTTATAATGAATGATAGTAGACTTTATTGAGATATTTTAGAAATAAGTAAAACACTACTCTCGTCATGTCAAAGAAAAAAATACTACTTGGGAAGTTTTTCAACTTGAGCACTATGTTTTTTTGGCAATTTTTTTCAAACTATTCAAACTTTGATAATATGCAGATGAATAGTGGAAGATATTTGAATCTAGTGCTCTAAATTTACAAAAAATGATCATTCAATTTCTGTCAAATTTTATTCATCTGTATGCGAAAGAAATTAGAGTATTTTTTAACACATTTCTAAAAAAAGATAATCATTTAGAGCCTCAAATACTAAGTGATCTAGTGTCCGCTAAATACACTCTTAATTTGAGAAATATATATGTTCTTATATAATTTTTTTTATTTATTAATATGCTTTTCTAACTATAAAAATAATTTATAATCCAAAAAAGTCTTTTTATAGATTACAACTTAAGAAAAAATTATGATATGCTAGAGGAAAAAAGCATTAAAACTGTAGAATTTTAGATGGCTGATTGTGATCATTTAGGGAGTGAAATCTCCGGAGACTTTATCATTCCCTTTTTGAATAACAGATAGGCAAACAAGCAATAAGTTTTGAATTATAATTAACTTAAAAATTATGTTTACCTTTATCTAATCATTTATCATGAGCAGTTGATTTTTATGATTTAAAATGGGAAAAACCTCCCTCTTATTCAATAAAATGTTCACCATAATGGTGCATATCAGATTTTTCATCTTGTGCCTCTTATTTTCTTTAAGATATCGCTTTCAAATTTTTTAACATTTGACAAAAAATATCAAATAAAACTTTCTTGCAAGATGCAATACTTCTATTAGCCCTAGCAAGATGCTGTTTCATCATATTTATGCATCCATCTTTGTGTGTCAATCCACAATACAAACACTTAAACTGTTTTTTCGATCAAGAGTTTTATTTTAATAAAATAATTCCATATTGAATCTGTCTATTCACGAATATTATAGAAAGAAATAAAGGGCTAGCTTTTAAAGAGCTCAATACTAAGAAAAACAAAGAAAAAAATTGCAAAATTTACATACGAATAAATTTATTTCAAAGATCATGCATATCTCTCAAAAAGTATATTTTATGATCAGACAAACAATATGATCACGCAATCTACTGAAACAAAAAATCTAATACAATTGATCAGTGAAAGAATTGCATTTTCTTTTACCTTGCGCTCATTTGTGCTTGAATAGAGCATTCCATAAGATCTCTAATCACTTGATTTAGTGATAAAGCTAGTGATCACTAACCAACTAAACACCAAATTGTGTAATGAAAATACAAAATGCAGCTCACATCAATAACGGCAAAACATCAAATGGAATAGAGAATGATGTAATGATTTCTACAAAATAACACATACAAATTTTCAGAATAAAATCAATATAAGCAAAAAAAAAATAAAAGTGATTAAAAAGATTAACAAAGAGATTATCAGTCAATTTAGCAATCATTAAATTCCCACACTCAATAATAAAAAATTAAATCCAGTATAGTATCAACTCTACAATACTGCACAAAAATAAAAAAAAAATCAAATGGCCTACACCAAATATTATTTGAACACAAAAAAAATAAACAATTAAAAAACCTAAGTCGAATAAGCACAAGTTTATCTATATCATCATACTTCTTTTAATAAAATTTTTAGCTCATGAGCAACATTTAATATAATAGGAATATAATAGAAGATTATATTTCCTTCTAATTTGGCAATGTCACTCAAGCTAAAAATGTAAACTATGAAGTGCATTTTTAAATATTATAGCTTAAAAAAAAACTTATCTGGTAAGCAAAAGAACTTAGCCAATGAAAAATGCATTCATTAAAGAAGCCCAAAGGATTAATTGAGGCCTCAGCCTTATACAACTCCATGGAAGATCAATTGTTCACAAACAAGCAAGAAATCTTCTCATACTTCTATCGTTTCAAACTATTGATTCCTTGCAGCTATAATTTTTTTTGGCAGAATAGCAGGTATTAATGATACTATCTAGTATCTATCAATGATACTTCAATAGTAATAATGACTCAAAATTCATTTAAAAAATAATGATTTGATTTCTAAATTCAAAATAAGGGGGAATTAGTTGCTTGTAATTAATTAAAAAATTTCTTGGCTAACTAAACTCTTTAATATTATTTCAAAAACTAAAAAGATGTATGAGGAGTAGAGGAACAGTATTTTGGTCCCCGTTTTTAAGAATAATTGGGATGCACAAGACTACGCAAATTATAGAGGAATTAAGATGATATATCGTACTATAAAATTATGGGAGAAGGTAATTGAACATAGGTTAAGATGTGTTACAAAGATTTCTCATAATCAGTTTGGATTTATGTTGGGCAAGTCTACTATGAAAGTTATACATTATTAAGAGGTTTGATGAAGAAGTACAGAGAGAATAATGAGGATTTACATATGATTTTTATTGATTTAGAAAAAACTTATGATAAGGTTCCAAGATAAATCCTTTAGAGAGTTCTAGAGAAGAAAGGTGTTGATATGACTTAAATTCAAGACATTAAAGATTTGTATATTAGAGATGTTACTTGTGTTCGAACAGAAGGAAGATTGACCTTATTTCAGTTGGATTACATCAGGGATCGGTTTTAAGTCCATATCCTTTAGCTTTAGCTATGGATGCTCTTACTAGACATTTACAGGAAGATATACCTTAGTGCATACTTTTTGCTGATGAAATCGTTCTTGTGGATAAGACTAGAAAGAGTTCGGGAAAAACTTGAATTATGGAGGTCTACATTGGAGTATAAAGGCTTTCATTTGAGTAGAAATAAAACTGAATATATGGAATGTAATTTTAGTAGTAGTAGCTCTAGTGGTTATGTTGTAATTATGGGTGGTCAAATCATTAAAAGGCGTGAACGTTTTAGATATCCCGGGTCAATTGTTCAAAGTAAAAGTGATATAAATGGGAATGTTATTAGTAGAATTCAAGTTGGTTGATTGAAGTGGAGGAATGCTTCAGGCATATTGTGTGACAGAAAAGTACTACTTAGGCTAAAGGGGAAATTTTATAAGATGGTGGTGAAACCTGCATTGCTCTATGGCAAAGAATATTGGCCTTTAAAAGAGAAGTTGACCTTTAAAAGAGAAAGCATAAAACAAAGTTAAGTGTTGTCGAGATGAGAATGCATAGGTGGATGAGTGGCTTGACACTTGGAGACAAAATGTGGAATGAAAATATTCGTGATAAGGTTGGTGTAGCTTCAGTGACGGACAATATTAGAGAGAGTCGTCTTAGATGGTTTGGTCACAATAAATGTCGACCATCTGATGATCTGGTTAGAAGAGTAGATGTTTTAAATTCGACTTATGTTAAGAAAGACAGAGATAAATATAGAAAGACTTGGGTATATTGTATAAAAAATGATCTTAATTTATTAGAATTAAATGAAAATATGACTCTCAATAGGACACAATGGAGAAAAAGGATTCATGTAGCCGGCCCAGCTTAGTGGGATAAAGGCTTGTTGTGGTTGTTGTTGTTATAGTATTGCTTACAAGTGAATAATCAAAAATGAAATGAATAATTTTACTAGTATTAAAGTAAAAAAAAAACAATGAAAAGGAAGTTTTGATTTATATTCCACACACTTTTCTTGTTTCTTAAATAGATCCACTTCATTTGTCAATGTTTGAAGAAATAGTGTTGGGTTTGTCTTCCAAGTTAATGCATCATGTAGTGATGTAAACTGCCCCAATGAACTCAAATCTATTTTCAGTATACTATTTGGACACTTAAATTTTAAGGGTTGTATGCGTTCCTCCATGACAAATCAAATTGCAGTGTGGGTTCTAATATATAATTATTGTTGAGTCATCCGGCATAGGAGCTGTTCGTAACCATCACAAGTAGCAGCTGGCTTATTAGCACTCCTTCAGGTTCAGCACTTCGGCTGCATGCGAGNTATAATTATTGTTGAGTCATCTTATACATACCCTCGCCCCCGGCATAGGAGCCGTTCGTAACCATCACAAGTAGCAGCTGGCTTATTAGCACTCCTTCAGGTTCAGCACTTCGGCTGCATGCGAGATGGGAATAATCAAAGAATCGACGAGGGGAATAGGAACTCGGGACTTAAGAAAACAATATTATGTATTTTTTGGAATATATATGCCAATCATACCCAAAAAAAAAAGGCTGCAAAGTGAGGGAAATGGCTTACGGTGAGAAGCCGGCGAACAGACAGCAAATCAACGGTTCGCCGGCGAGCAGCGTCGACGTAATCGTGCAGGGAGGCCTCCGTACCACGCAAGCAAACTCGCCGAATAGAGACACAGGCGGGCGATCCGGATAGGTTGGATTTTGCGGTTTCAGGGGGCTGTTTGTTAGTAAAAATTATTCTATACTGTCTACGGTTAATGTACTGATGTATTTAGGTGGCTTCACCTTTTTTTTTTTTTTTTAAACGAAAATAATTTTAATCGTAGATCATCGTGATCTACGGTTACGATCAGACACCGCATGCAGAGATGCATGCGGTGTCCGGATGCAATAATTTCTTGTTTGTTAGCCGATTTTGAGCAGGATTTATGCAAATCTGCCAAATGGCAAAAAATGCCTCCCTAAATCCTAAGCTCCCCTAAATCCCAAAAAGAAGCCGACTTGAGCTAAATAAGGGATTTAGGGCCAGTTTGGGGCAACTTAAATGTGTGGCGGCATTTTTAAAGACGCCGCCCTAGTGTTTGGATATCGCGTTTTACAGGGGTTTTTGGAAACAACATTATTATTTTATATTACAAGCGGATACATTTTTTACTCTGCTACCCTCCTAAGCCCGCAGCCGACCTTCTTTCAAACATTTGGCGTCGATCTCGCCTCCGTGCTCCGCAGGTAACAAAACTCTTTCCTCGCTCGACTCCTCCCTTCTTTCCCCCATTTCGCTGAGAGATCTAAGATTTTGGCAAGAAATTTCACTCGATCCATCTGTTTGGAAGTGTTTGGTGGCTAAAACCTAGATCTATTCTGAATATGTAAGTAGCGCCGGTAAAAATATAGATCCACTGTTTTGGTGATATGTTTGAAGCATTCAGAGAGTTTTCTTCTCCATTCCCCATCCCAACCTTTCTTCAAACAGTGTATATTTGTATTAACCAAATTTTTTCTTTTCGTGTTTTGTTCATATGGTCTCTATGCTATTCAAAGTTACTAATTCTTTTAGGGTATTTGTTGAGGCTAGAAGATATTGATGCAATGTTTTGTTCCCTACGATTTGATTCATTTAGGGTATTTGTTGAGGCTATAAGATATTGATGCAATGCTCTGTTCCCTACGATTTGATATTAAAGTTGCTTTATATTTTATTTTTTATAAGGATATGATGAATTATTATTTATGAATATGTAGAAGATATGGGGTAGGATAAATATGATCGTATTTATGTGAAGAATATTGTATGTGCTTTGCAATAACAATGAAGTTCAATAAAGTCAAATGGCATAGTGCAAATGACAATTGAAATTGGATTGTCTGCTATTTCTAAAATGGAGTGTATTGCATTTATTGAACAAAAAATGGAGCTTTTGTTGTCGGCTCGTTTGTGCAAAATGGAGTGTATTACATATCTTTGGTATTCTTTGAGTCATATTTTCTGAATTTGTTCAACAAGTCACATAATTTCTTAGAAGTCGGTACTGTTTTTGGGACCATTCTATTTTTATTACGAAGATTTACATAAACTTCGGTTTTTACATACATGTTATCTTACCTATGCATTAGAAGGTGTATTTTACTTTTTTAAAAGTAAATATAATTATAGTTTTTATGTGATTTGAAAGATTTGGATGGTATAAATGTAAAAAATAAGGTTTTGTTATTAGATATGTAAATATATAATAATTTGTTGGTAGGTATGTTATTGTCATTTTTTATTACTCATCTTGTTTATGGTGTAGACGAGTAGAGCTGAGCTTATTATTTAAACAAGTGGACTTAATTGAGACGAGATTATTATGACAGAATTGGTTAAAGAAACAATTCTATTGTGTCGATGTTTGTTCACAACTGAATGGGTAAAAAAGCCTTGCATTATTGTTATTTCTTGCATATGTGGTTTTGCAACAATGAAAGTTTGGGTGATAATTATTTTAGAGCTCTCACGTTATGTTTATGCAAATGGTTTGCACTGGTTCAATGAATATTCTATTACCAAGATTGTGATAAGCATGTTTACTTCAATGAAGGTGTTACTATATATGCAACTCAGCATTTCTTGCTTCGATGAGACCCATGTCTTTACTTGTACGAAAGAAAATTGACTATCTTATTATGGTAGATTCAATACATTGTTGTTGAAGCAGGTTTTCCAAGTATGTTTTTTAACAAGCTATGATGATGTTAGTTGGGTTGTTGGTTTAGAATTAGAAAGTTGGGTGAAGAAAATATGCTTTACGGTATATGGTCCTTTGGGTTATGTTTGCTAGCATTGGTTTAGAATTTCTAATATGCTCTGTGTTCTAAATTTCAATTGGTTATTACTCAAATACAGTGGTATTATAATAATAGAGAAAAATAAAAAGAAAGGTCTCATAAATGATGGTTATATGAAAAACACATTTATGTTACACCCATAGACCGATATATATTTTAATTCATTATATTTTTTGAATTTTGTTTTACATATGCATATTGCATATCTTAAGTGTCTCATTTTCAGTCATAATGTCATCTAACCATCCGTTGATATGACAGTAAAAGATGAGTAAATCTAAAGTCTCTGGTTCATCGGCTATGTGAGATAGAGAGACTACTAATATTTTTTGTGATCTATGCATGAGGGAAGTCGAATTGGGAAATCGACCCACAAATTTTTTTAATAAAGAAGGTTGGCATAATATCACAATTAAATTTAAAGAAATAACTGGAAGAGATTACGATAGGATGAAACTAAAGAACAAATGGGATCAATTAAAGAAGGACTGTAAACTTTGGAAAGAGCTTAAAAGGGGATCAACTGGATTGGGATGAGATCCAGTAAAACGAACGATTGATGCACCTGAGGAATGGTGGGCAGAAAAGTTAGCGGTAAGAGCATCACTAGTTCAACTAAATCTTAGAGACATATTTTTGGAATATTGATTAGAATTTTATTTTTATTACAGGTAGTGCCAGCGGCAAAAAAATTCAAATTTAATGGAATTGAACCAGCTTTGGAGGAGAAGTTAGATGGCATGTTTACTGGTGTTGTAGCAATAAGAACTCATTTTTTCACCCCTAAGGAGCAGGGTGTTGCAAACCTAGCAGAGGATATAGAGACCGAGCATATAGGTGATTCAGGAGAAGGGCCTAGCCAAATCCACACGGATATCCAATCCACTGGTGGAACAAAGTGGCCCCGTCCTGCAAAAAATAAAAAAGGCTTTGCATTTGTTAGAAGTTTTATTGAGACATTGATTGAAATTTCCAAAAATAATTCCAAAACTGCGAAAGATAGCACAATCCATGAGTGTGTTAAGATCCTTAACACATATCCTGGTATTAAGGAAGACCAGAATATGTATGTTAAGTATGTGAAGTTGCTAGGGAACTCTACCCGGAGGCAGTTCTTTGAGGCTTTAGACCCAAAATTTCGTCTTCCTTACTTGCGCTCTTTTATGAAAGATTGAATGTTATTTATGTAACTTCATTGACTTTTTGTTTGATGGACTCTTTCTGTCTTATTTTCTATTTATGTGATGAACCCGTTATGCGTATTGTATTTCTTTCATCCTTGAATATGTTAGCTACATATCAAACTTTGATGTTTAGATGTGCAAATATCAATGAAATGTGCGGCATGTATGTAACTTTCTTCATAGTTCTATTGCATGTAGTCAAATTTACAAGCACGTACTCTTTGTATAGTTGTCCTTTTTTATATGTTTTCTGATATTACATCACTATTTGCTATCTGGTTTAAAAGTCTACATTTCTTCCAGATTTTGTATTATGGAGGAAGGGCAAATTAATCAAATCTGCATTGTTACTCTCACCCTTACGTCGTTATACCATTACTACAACGCATATGTAGATCGAAACCAATGCATGACGTTCATCAATATTGGAGATAGATGGATCGGAGAGTTATTACTTGGTCACCCGACACGTTTTGCAAATATGTTTCGTATGACAAAAGTCATTTTTCTTGACCTCCTAAATGAACTTCGGACCCTCCACGGACTTCAAGGATCATCAAGAACAACATCTAGAGAGGTGTTGGCAATAACACTCTACATTTTGGCCCAGAACGAATCGATGAGAGGAGCTATGGAACGGTTTAAACATTCCTCTGAAACCATAAGTAGATATTTCTCAGTTGGGTTGAATGCACTGGTGAGTCTGGCCCGTCAAATAATCAAACCAGAGGACCCAACATTCCAGTCCATTCCCACACATATTGCGAATGACCCTCGTTATATGTCGTTCTTTAAGGTGCTTCCTATATTTAAATGTTAGTTAATAAAATTTCACACATATGATTTTATTATAGATTAATTTGTTCATACCAGGATTGTATCGGAGCTATTGACGGAACACATGTCGACGCACGTCTTTCTGGCACAGAGAAAGTTTCATACATTGGATGATGCGGATCACCCACACAAAATATAATGGTTGTTTGTGATTTCAATATGTGTCTCACATATGTGATGGCTGGATGGGAAGGTAGTGCACACGATAGCCGCGTTTTCAAGTTTGCTACTAGCAACATAAAATATGGTTTCCCTTATCCACCACCAGGTATGACAATCGTGCTAAGCTTTTGACCATCCTAATTACTTTAAAATTTCTAAATGAAAGAAAACTTTGCTCCGGTAAGTACTACTTTGTGGATGTCGGGTATCCTTTGAAAAAGGGCTATTTGAAGCCATATCCAAATACAAAATATCATATACCTGATTTCGAGAGATCGAGCGGGGTTGCACGAGAAAAGAAAGAAATTTTTAACAAAAGACATTCATCCTTGCGTGGTGTGATCGAGAGATCGTTCGGGGTTTGGAAGAAGAAATGGGTAATTCTACGTGATATGCCAACTTATCCATTTACAAAACAAGTTCAGATTGTAGTGGCAACAATGACACTACATAACTTCATTAGACGACATTATTCCAGGACAGATGCATAGTTTTTCGTTATAGAAGAAGATTCATTGCAAATACCACCTGATGCATTTGAATACCACGTTGGACGTTCCATCCCAGAAATCGATATTGATTCAACTGAGTCACAAACCTCAGATGGTGAAGGCGCTTCAGAGATGGCGGGTTTGAGAGAGCAAATAACAAATGACATAAGCCTAGGCATTTAGATTTGATTACATATTATGTCTTTCAATTATGTTTAATTATTTTCTTCATATTAAACCTACGCTATAGATGACATCGTGGTGGTGACATTTCACATATGCTTAGCTCAAATTCATGTCCTCATTAATATGGTATTTAAATTTTGAGACCTTTTATCTTTCACGAGCATAGTTTGTTAGTTGTTTCTATTGTTCAAATAATTTGTGACCCTTTGGAATTATCTTTAGGCTTGTTGGTTTACCTCTGTTTGTCATTTCCATTTTGTTGCCATTAATCAATTTTGGACCTTGCTTCATATGGATGCCAAAAAGGCTTTACTTTGTATGGTTCTATCCAAAGGTATTAATTTGGAGCAACCAACAAGTTATGTTGTACACAGGGAGCAAGGTTGTAGATTTCAGAAGCTGTGTATTGTACATTTCATTTGATTAATGTGTTCCTTTATATCAATGTCACTTTCAGTAATGATGAACAAAGTCTTNAACCCACAACTTTTTTTAATAAAGAAGGTTGGCATAATATCACAATTAAATTCAAAGAAATAACTGGAAGAGATTACGATAGGATGAAACTAAAGAACAAATGGGATCAATTAAAGAAGGACTGTAAACTTTGGAAAGAGCTTAAAAGGGGATCAACTGGATTTGGATGAGATCCTGTAAAACGAACGATTAATGCACCCGAGGAATGGTGGGCAGAAAAGTTAGTGGTAAGAACATCACTATTTCAACTAAATTTTAGAGACATATTTTTGGAATATTGATTAGAATTTTTTTTATTACAGGCAGTGCCAGCGGCAAAAAAATTCAAATTTAATGGAATTGAACCAGCTTTGGAGAAGAAGTTCGATGGCATGTTTACTGGTGTTGTAGCAATAAGAACTCATTTTTTCACCCCTAATGAGCAGGGTGTTGCAAACCTAGCAGAGGATATAGAGACCAAGCATATAGGTGATTCAGGAGAAGGTTCCAGCCAAATCCACACGGATATCCAATCCACTGGTGGAACAAAGTGGCCCCGTCCTGCAAAAAATAAAAAAGGGTTTGCATTTGTTAGAAGTTCTATTGAGACATTGATTGAAATTTCCAAAAATAATTCCAAAACTGCGAAGGACAGCACAATCCATGAGTGTGTTAAGATCCTTAACACATATCCTGATATTAAGGAAGACCAGGATATGTATGTTAAGTATGTGAAGTTGCTAGGGAACTCTACCCGGAGGCAGTTCTTTGAGACTTTAGACTCAAAATTTTGTCTTCCTTACTTGCGTTCTTTTATGATAGATTGAATGTTATTCATGTAACTTCATTGACTATTTGTTTAATGGACTCTTTCTGTCTTATTTTCTATTTATGTGATGAACCCGTTATGCGTATTGTATTTCTTTCATCCTCGAATATGTTAGCTACATATCAAACTTTGATGTTTAGATATGCAAATATCAATGAAATGTGCAACATGTATGTAACTTTCTTCATATTTCTATTGCATGTAGTCAAATTTACAAGCACGTACTCTTTGTATAGTTGTCCTTTTTTATATGTTTTCTGATATTACATCACTATTTGCTATTAGGTTTAAAAGTCTACATTTCTTCCAGATTTTGTATTATGGAGGAAGGGCAAATTGATCAAATCCGCATTGTTACTCTCATCCTTACGTCGTTATACCATTACTACAACACATACGTAGATCGAAACCCATGCATGACGTTCATCAATATTAGAGATAGATGGATCGAAGAGTTATTACTTGGTCACCCGACACGTTTTGCAAATATGTTTCGTATGACAAAAGTCATTTTTCTTGACCTCCTAAATGAACTTCGGACCCTCCACGGACTTCAAGGATCATCAAGAACAAGATTTAGAGAGGTGTTGGCAATAACACTCTACATTTTGGCCCAGAACGAATCGATGGGAGGAGCTATGGAACGGTTTCAACATTCCTCCGAAACCGTAAGTAGATATTTCTCAGTTGGGTTGAATGCACTGGTGAGTCTGGCCCGTCAAATAGTCAAACCAGAGGACCCAACATTCCATGCCATTCTCACACATATTGCGAATGACCCTCGTTATATGTCGTTCTTTAAGGTACTTCCCATATTTAAATGTTAATTAATAAAATTTCACACATATGATTTTATTATTGATTAATTTGTTCATACCAGGATTGTATTGGAGCTATTGACGGAATACATGTCGACGCACGTCTTTCAAGCACAGAGAAAGTTGCATACATTGGACGATGCAGATCATCGACACAAAATATAATGGTTGTTTGTGATTTCAATATGTGTTTCACATATGTGATGGCTGGATGGGAAGGTAGCGCACACGACAGTCACGTTTTCAAGTTTGCTACTAGCAACATAAAATATGGTTTCTCTTATCCACCACCAGGTATGACAATCGTGCTGAGCTTTAAACTATCCTAATTACTTTAAAATTTCTAAATGAAAGAAAACTTTGCTCAGGTATGTACTACTTTGTGGATGTCAGGTATCCTTTGCAAAAGGGTTATTTGAAGCCATATCCATATACAAAATATCATATACCTGATTTCGAGAGATCGAGCGGGGTTGCACGAGAAAAGAAAGAAATTTTTAACAAAAGACATTCATCCTTGCGTGGTGTGATCGAGAGATCGTTCGGGGTTTGGAAGAAAACATGGGTAATTCTACGTGATATGCCAACTTATCCATTTACAAAATAAGTCCAGATTGTAGTGGCAACAATGACACTACATAACTTCATTAGACGACATTATTCCTGGACAGATGCAGAGTTTTTCGTTATAGAAGAAGATTCATTGCAAATACCACCTGAGGCATTTGAATACCACGTTGGACGTTCCATCCAAGAAATCGATATTGATTCAACTGAGTCACAAAGCTCAGATGGTGAAGGCGCTTCAGAGATGGCGGGTTTGAGAGAGCAAATAGCAAATGCCATAAGCTTAGGCATTTAGATTTGATTACGTATTATGTCTTTCAATTATGTTTAATTATTTTCTTTATATTAAACCTACGCTATAGATGACATCGTGGTGGTGACATTTCACATATGCTTAGCTCAAATTCATGTTCACATTAATATGGTATTTAAATTTTGTGACTTTTTATCTTTCACGAGCATAGTTTGTCAGTTGTTTCTATTGTTCAAATAATTTGTGACCCTTTGGAATTATCTTTAGGCTTATTGGTTTACCTCTGTTTGTCATTTCCATTTTGTTGCCATTACTCAATTTTGGACCTTGCTTCATATGGATGCCAAAAAGGCTTTACTTTGTATGGTTCTATCCAAAGGTATTAATTTGGAGCAACCAACAAGTTCTGTTGTACACAGGGAGCAAGGTTGTAGATTTCAGAAGCTGTATATTGTACATTTCATTTGATTAATGTGTTCCTTTATATCAATGTCACTTTCAGTAATGATGAACAAAGTCTTTGGTACCCTCTGAATATCCTTTCGGTTCTGTAGTCCAATAATTTATGGCAGATTTATTAAATGCATAATGCAAGATTATAGAATGTCACCATGCTGTATCAAACTAGTTTCCTTGCATTCTTTAATAATTCTACTACATGCTTTTTATTGGGAGATGAACATATTCTGCTTTGAATATAAATGTACCTGGGAACATTTCTTATATGCACCTCTTTGATGACTATATATTCACAAACTCAATATTGAACTATCTCACATTTATGACACCTAAAGCTTTCTCACCAACATATGAGATGTATAATTTTTATAATCCGGAGATTTTTGAATGTGGATAGTTTATTTGAATCTGCAAAAATTGTTTATATCGGAATGGGTTATTAATGCATCCAAAATTTATTTTGATGACTCGGTTTTACTCCTTATGCTACTACTTTGGTTCGAATTTTGACATGTGTTTTAATGGTGAGATATGGGGCTCGGTTTTTTATGCTTGCAGCTGTCCCTTGTTCAAATATCTATTGGAATTCATTTTTATGGCTTGGGTTTGATGTTTTTTATTAGTCCCTTGTTCGCATACCTGCTGGAGGTCATTTTATGGTTTGAAAAATACACTTGGGGCTCAGTTTTGATGCTTGCAGCTATCCCTTGTTCAAATATCCGTTGGAATTCATTTTTATGGCTCAGGTTTGATGTTTTTTATTAGTCCCTTGTTTGCATACCTACTGGAGGTCATTTTATGGTTTGAAAAATACACTTGGGGCTCAGTTTTGATGCTTGCAGCTGTCCCTTGTTCAAATATCTGTTGGAATTCATTTTTATGGCTCGGGTTTGATGTTTTTTATTAGTTCCTTGTTCGCATACCTGCTGGATGTCATTTTATGGTTTGAAAAATACACTTGGGGCTCAGTTTTGATGCTTGCAGCTGTCCCTTGTTCAGATATCTGTTGGAATTTATTTTTATGGTTCTAAAGATATACATGGGCCTCTGGTTTGATGTTTTTTATTTGTCCCTTGTTCGCATCAAGGTAGTTTATATTTAGTTCCTGCTATTGGCATGAATTTAGTTCCTATAGTTGGCATGAAGATAGTTTGTATTTAGTTCCTACAGTTGGCATGAAAGTTAGTATGGAATGTTAACCCCCATTGAATGTTATGCAGTTGGCATGAAAGTTTCTGTATTTCAGTTAGTATGGAATGTTATGTAGTTCCTGCAGTTGGCATGAATTTCGTTTGTATGCCCCATTGGTATCAAGTAATATTAAATATAAGCTACGACTCTTTAAGGGCTGTGTATATGAGTTAATGCATGATGTGCATATGAGTTAAGTCATCCTATAGATTGCTCTTAATTATGCATACTCTTTTGTGAGGCATGAAGTTTTTTTAATACTCAATTGTAGTTCCTGCAGTTAGCATTAATTTCATTTTAATTATGCATATGAGTTAATGCATGAAGTTTTTTGTGAGGCATTTACTAGAAGGATGCTATATGAAGTTGATAAGTGTTTTGTTTAGGGGAATTTTGTGAGGCTGTACAACTATCTTGCAACATTGATCTAGAAATTTGTGATTGTCGTACTACAATAATTTATATTCGAGTGCTGCCATCACACTCAAGTGGTCCCATATGTTTGTCCCCATGTATTTGTTCAACATCTGTTCTCTATTGTCCTGTATTAAAAAAAAATTGCCACTTTATGATGGCTTAAATAATTACAGCAACCATTGTGCCATTTATTTTTTTGATGATGGAATTGGGAGAATCAAGTATGCAAGTCAATGTTGATTTGAAAAAGCTTTTAACTGTTGTAATTAGAATTTTATTTATGATACTCTTAATGGGAGATTCTGTAGATACATAGGATTTGGGTGGTATTTATGTAAATGTTTTTATTTACTATTTTGTTTCCAACCAATCAATGGGTTGCTCACTTCTAATGCACATATTTATGACATCAAAGTGTTGTAAATGTAAATATCAAACTTGAGATGTTAGATATGTAAATATGTAGAGATTGTGTGATATTCTTGTAAATTTTTCTAAATAATAATTATCAACTATCTTAGCTAATATTATTATTATTATACCTGGCTCTCTTGATAGTGAAGCATGCATTTATGCTCTTTCATATGATATGAGTGGTACAAGACTTGTTACCTGTGAAGCTGACAAAACTATTAAGATGTGGAAGGAAGATGAGATGGCCACACCTAAAACTCATCCTCTTTAATTTCAGGCCGCCTAAGGAGTTCAGGAGATACTTAGAATATATAGCAAAAATATGTGATTGTTGAGGGGGCAAAATGTGAGACCTAAAGTCTTCTGAATATTGAACTAGTTTTAGTTGTTAATGTAAAAATGATTTTGATTTATAAATGCACTTGTGTTAATTTGTTGTTAAGTCAAAATGCTAAAAGTATATAGACGAAGCTGAATTTTTTGTAAAACGCTGAATTTGCTATTTGTTTTATGGAATCATGAGTATAATAGAGACAAGTGATGCTTATATTAGAGTTTATATTAACAACTTTGAGCATTTTTATAATTAATGTGGATATATTACTTTATGCTGGTTAATAGCTTTACCTCTTATATGGTGGATAATGGTGGAGCAGTTTGGATGACCACGTAAATTTGTTGTCGGCGATTGCTATCTCCAGACTTGTGTAAGCGTACTGTTTATATTTCCTCAATTTTTGGACCGATCTATTCTAATTTTAATAACTGCAGGATGATGAGTTCCAAACATTCAGGGAAGTCAGAGAAAGTGATGTGTCGTTGCGGACTACCATCCTTGTTATTCACATCATGCAGACACATAGCTTCGGGAGGCAGTTTTACAGGTGCCCGCGGTGGGGACAAGGACCGGAAGGCTGTAAATTCTTCAGGTGGGCCGGCAATGCAAATGTTTCTACGATATCCCAATCGAACACAACTGCTAGGAGTTTGATAGTACCACAATGGGAGACCACAACATATGGTTTGAGTTCTTCTGTATCCACCGCACCCATTCAGACAGATTTGCTCAGGGTTTTGAGGTATCAGAAGCGGGCAACATTCGTCATGATGTCTCTCTACATTTTAAAGTCAATATTGTCATATTTTTCCTTGTAATTTTAACATGTTATTTTTTCTTTTTTTTTGGGTCTTATTATAGTCCATATTAGTGTGTGAATGTGTAATGAACTTTCATATATGTCGTTGTGCTTATTTGATGTAATCAAAACTTTTTTGAGCTATATAAATATTATTAAACTTTTTTGTATTTTCATTTCTTAACATTTGAGAAAATAACATTCTGCTGCACAAGTTATTCATTAAACTAAAAAAATTTCCAAATAAGTTGTTTACAAAATGCACAAACTAAACAGTTAAACAACTTATTCAGAACAGGGGCAAAATGGTCAATTTTCCATAATCAGCTGTTTTCCAGACGCACTAACCAAACAACCAGACAGCTTATCCGGATCAGCTAGTCATCAGCAGATTATCAGGGTAAGCTGCTTATCAGCAGAAGCTGGATAAGCTGTAGCTGCCCCAAACAGACCCTTAGTGAATCGACAAATTCAGTAAATATGGGACGATCCAAGAGTAAGAATTTGGCTCGAACAGGCTTACCTTTCTCAATGGTTTCTGGTAGGATCGAAAAGTGAGGATGAGAAAGATTGGAGTTTTGGTGGGGTTGCGATCCCGTTGTTTCCCTCCCAGCTAGCCCTAATGCATCCAAGCTCTAGAGCCGCTCTTTCTTGATCAGGAAACAGGAGACTTGACGGTCCTCATACTCTGGCCCCACGTGGAAAATGTAGGACCCCTTTGTTCACTTAATTCAAAAAAAAAGTGCGCTGAAGCTTGACCCAGCCCGATGTACGATCCCGCGCCTCTTAGAGTAGGAACTTTGAGTATCTCGCCTTTTAGAATGTCGAGGAAGATGTTTCGAAAATACTTGCCAATAGGTTTTTTCGTTGTTCGCTCTGCTAGGGTTTCAAATTTCCCTTGTTCGATAGCTTTGAAGTCGTAAGACAATGGCGTTTGATGATCCGGAGTATGCGTAGGCTGAGGAGAGTCCAAGAACAGTATCAGAAGAGGCTGAGAAGACAGAGATTGAACAACCAACGAAGTCAAAGAGGCAGAGGAAGAAGAAGGAGGCGAAGAGGATGAAGGAGGGCATTGAAGTGGAAAACTTGTCCTGGTAATTGTCATCGTTTTATCTTTAGGTTATTTTTAGGTTATTTTTTTTGTTATACATGGATTACTTAGAATTTATTTCTGTTTATTTTTAGGTTATTTTTAGGTTTTTATTAGGTAATATTCGTCGTTTTATTCTTAGGTTATTTTTAGGTTATTTTTCTGTGTTATTCGTTGTTTATTTTTAGGTTATTTTTCTGCTCAAGTTATTCATTTTTGAGTTATTTTTAAGTTACTTGTAGGTGATTTTTAAGTTATGCTCAAGTTATTCGTAGGTTATTCCTTGGTTATTTTTCGGGTATTGTTTTGTTAATTTTGAAGTAATGCATCGGTTATTCGTGGGTTATTTGTAGGTTATTTTTAAGTTATGCGTATGTTATTCTTTGGTTATTCCTTGTCTATTTTTAAGGTATTATTTTGTTAACTTTTAAGTTCTGCATAGGTTATTCGTAGGTTATTCTTGGGTTATTTTTAAGGGTATTGTTTTATTAATTTTGAAGTAATGCGTAAGTTATTTTTGGGTTATTTGTAGGTTATTTTTAAGTTATGTGTAGGTTATTCTTTGGTTATTCATTGGTTATTTTTAAGTTATTATTTTGTTAATTTTTAAGTTCTACGTAGGTTATTCGTATGTTATTCCTAGGTTATTTTTAAGTTATGCATAAGTTATTCTTTGGTTATTCCTGGGTTATTTTTAAGTTATTATTTTGTTAATTTTAAAGTTCTGCGTAGGTTATTTGTAGGTTATTCCTAGTTTATTTTTAGGGTATTTTCTTATTAATTTTGAAGTAATGCGTAGATTATTCCTGGGTTATTTGTAGGTTATTTTTAAGTTATGCGTAGGTTATTCTTTGGTTATTTTTAAGATATTGTTTTGTTAATTTTTCAATTCTGCGTAGGTTATTGGTAGGTTATTCGTGGGTTATTTTAAAGTTATGCGTAGGTTATTTTTTAGTTATTCCTGGGTTATTTTTAAGGTATTGTTTTGTTAATTTTAAAGTTTTGTGTAGGTTATTTGTAGGTTATTCCTGCGTTATTTTTTAGGTTATTTATGGGTTATTTGTAGGTTATTTTTAAGGTATTATTTTGTTAATTTTTAAGTTTTGCGTAGGTTATTCCTTGATTATTTTTAAGGTATTGTTTTGTTAATTTTGAAGTAATGCGTATGTTATTTCTGGGTTATTTGTAGGTTATTTTTAAGTTATGTGTATGTTATTCTTTGGTTATTCCTAGGTTATTTTTAAGGTATTGTTTTGTTAATTTTTAAGTTCTGCTTCGATTATTCATAGGTTATTCTTGGGTTACTGNGGTTATTGTTACGTTACTGTTGGGTTATTCTTAGGTTATTGTTAGGTTATTCTTAGAGTATTATTAGGTTATTCCTGGAGTATTGTTAGGTTATTGTTGGAGTATTGTTAGGTTTAGAATATTGTTATATGAACTAGTACAGGTGAATTTAAAAACATACATCTATAGCTTCCATTTGGAATAACGTTATATGAACTAGTACATTAGTACAGATGGGGTAAAGTGGGCACAACACATCAAAACAGGTGAATTATATTGGGCACAGAGCATGTGCGATATGGTGTGACAATTTCCTGACTCAGCGAGTGTGACACTGCAATTGTATTTTCGTCGTAATGGATGTGCGGTTCTTGGCTCATATATGTTTCTTGATTTTTTCCTGCATACAGTGGTAAAAATATAAGACAATCAATTTTGCATATAATCGTAAATATATGGAATGTAGAATGGTAAATATATGGAATGTAGAAATATATACTTTTGGCTCTCTTGTTTTTGTCCCAGTATCCTTTCAACCTCGCATTAGAAATACCTTTCGGTCTCATTTTTGCGGGATCATTCACATTGCAGTCACTCTTATGGGATTTCCTTTTTTGTTTGGTCTATTTGGTTTAGGATCCTTCCCATGCAATATATTCTGAACACCTTCAGACTCTGTTTTCAATAATTCAATTATTTATGTCTTGACGTGTTCATTTCCTTGAGCTTTATTAACTAATTGGTAGGCAAACTTTTGAGCATGTGACTGAAATAGGATTCCTTTGGAAGTTGTGTCAGACACTTGAGCCTGAGAGTCTTTCAGATGTTTGTATCCAAAACTATTATAGATATCTTTCTTTGCCTTAGCAGACCGTCTGGATAACAAATATTTCTCTGGAATCTTTGTTATATTGTTAGTTTAAGGATGTGTATTATCAAAGAAAAATATGTTGAGATTTTCATACCTATTTTGCACTGATTTTGATGATATTGCACTTTAAAGAAATGTATTTTTGATGTTTTATTGTAGGTATGTTGAATTATGGTCATTGGAGAAAAAATATGCAAAAAGGAGCGAATTTGGAGCAAAAAGGACCGAAGTATGAAGATTTGATCTTAGGCGTCGATGGCGCCATCGACATCGTCGATGGAAGGTTTTACCCGAGAGTCCAAAATTAAATATTCTAGAAGGCCGCCGACGGTGCCATCGAGTCCGCCGACAGCGAGAATGACAGTTCTCTCAATAGATGCATTGAATGTGGTTATTTTTTCTTTGAAAATATTATCAACATTATGTGATAATACAAGAACATCTCCTAATTACGGTGATAAAATGCAATAATACGAGAACATCTCTGTAATACTACCTAAAAAGTAATAAAACTATGGTTCCTCTAGGTAATAGCTATTATTACGGTGATAAAATGCAGTTCTTTTAATTAAAATGTAGTTCTCTTATACAAAACCTGAATAATAAAGGCAAATAAAACCTTAGTAATTCCATAAGAATAGTTAAACCATTAATACTGTAATATAACCAAAATATAACTGTAATAATATTGTAATAATATCGTAGTGCTACGTGAATAATACCACTGAAATATAACCTTAATAATACCGTAATATAACCTAATAATACCATAATAATACCGTAGTAGTACGTAAATAATACCATCGAAATATAACCGTAATAATACCATAATACTACATCAACACCTGAATAACACCTTAATATCATTAAAATCCCATTGAAATAACACCTTATATTTGTTGCATTGTATTATTTTTGTAGGTTTGTGAGCCCAAGATCAATGAGCTGTAGATGCTGACCATCAGTAGTGAGAGATGTGTTGGATAAGGTCAAGCCTTCAATATCTGAGGACACAAGGAATGAGCTTAAAATACTGAATGTTGATCAGTTTTTGGAGCTCCCTCCTTATCCTCAAGAGAATGTCTTGACATTACAAATTTTGCAATGTTGGCAGCATTAAAAAATGGTTTTCAAAATGGGAGGGAAAGAGCTAAGACTATTGCCCGATGAAGTTGCCCTGCTCATTGGTATATCAAATAGCGATGTAGTGCCAAAGTGGAGTAAACATCCATCTTGTGGTGTGGATGCCCAATAGATGAAGAATAATCTATTGGACTTCACAAGAGGGGGATCTTCTACCCATTTTGCTAAAGTGTTTATATAATTTTTGTTATAAAATTTATTATTTCCTTCCAGTAATTTTAGTGTACCCGAAGGACTTAACAACTTTGGGGAGAATATACAGACTTTTACCTCATTTAATTGGTCTGCTACGCTTTGTGATTTCCTTATTTAGAAAATTAATGCAGAGGCCATCAAATTAATGTGAAACCGGTCTGTTGGATACATAAATGGTTTTCTTTATTTACTAACTGTTAGTATATTGAATAAGCTGAATATCATTATAATTTATTAATTATCTTTTATGTCGAATATTAATTATCTTTTATGCATCTCTGGTTTTTTGAGTATACATCTATAGTAACTCCTGCTGATGCTGAGGCCAGACCCAAAATGTTGAGGTGGCCTTCAAATGTTAGCATGAACTTCTCACAGATAGATGTGGTTTTTAAGAGGATAAACACTGAACATGTCAGTCATTTACACTGTTATTAAATAATTTATTTATGGAATAGTGATTAAGGTATTTTTATCCTGAAACAAATTGCAGGTTAATGATAAATTCCTGGATCTGAAAGTGGCTGAACTCAACTTGCTAGCCAATCCAGATGAAGAACTACCCTGTCCATTGCCAACTATACATTTCGAAAACCGTCAGCTTGAAGTTAGAGCAGAATCTCTAGTATCATTTGATACGGGGCCAGTGTTCTCAAGGGAGACTTCCCCAGAACCAATTTACAGTGTAATGAACAAGAACTTTGAAGCAATAATTGATCTGATTAAAGGACAGGAGAAATGGTTCAAGGAGTTCCAAGGAACTTTTAATACAATAACTGTCGGAGTTTCGGCTCTACAAGACCAACTGTTGATACTACAGAATAAAATTGATAAAAAAGAAAAAGATGGAGCTGATACAGTCACAATACCGGAAGAAGACTATGCATAGCCCCTCTCCTCTTGTTGGAATCCCATATGTTGATGAGGAATCTGCCCAGCCTCCCTCCCCCTCCATGCTATCAAACATCTCCAATCAAACAAATCACTGTTGAGGAAAGGGGTTTACAGGAAGAAGTCCCAACTGCTGGAATGCCAAGGCTGACGCAGTTGAAAGAAAAAGGTTGTGAGTTTCCCTTTCACTCCTTTCGAATACAAAGGATGCCGATGAGCAACCTCAGCTTGATGAACCCAAAACTAATGAAGAGACTACCAAATCCCTTGAACAAACAAATGTACAAATTTTAAATATTGTAGAACAACTACTTGTTGATAATGCTGCCACCGCTGAACAGCCAATTGTTGATAATTCATCAACCTCAGAACAACCAAATGTAAATATTTTTTCACCAACAGCTCAAACATTTTTAGATAGTCAGGTAGAGAAATCCTTGTAGATAGTGTTATTTGCACCTCTAGTACATGCACAGTTACCAGCTGCAGTGAACCAGCCACAATCATCAATATTTCTAACATATTTCATAATATTGTATTATATGTTGTTTAGTACATTAGATATTTCAACAGCTTTGTTTGTGTAGTCCTCAATGTCAAAGTCGCACATTGAGTTTCGTGGGTGAGCATTGATATCTGATGAAATGCAAACAGTAATTGATCAATGCATATCACAATACCCTGTAAAGTTAGTAAATCTTCAACCTGTCGTTGCATTACAAGTTTATTAAAGTGAAGAGATACATATATTATGAGTACACTATAGGAATGACATTTTTGTCAACATTCGTGACATCCTAATAGATCGTGGTATGATGGAGGATGTACTGTGAAATGGATGGATTGACAATGATCAAATGGATACCTTAGTCCTCATTTTGAGTAGGAGGAGGAGTTAAAGTCCAACGTTGTACCGACGATACCTATACGTGTCATCTTTATACTATGTAAACAAATAAAAATAATGGACGTCATGAGATTTTTTAAAAGTCCATGAGAATATTAAAAGTGTTTCAATTCTTGCATGCTTATCGAAAAATGGAGGGTGGTGACAAGGAAAGGTTTTTGGGCCAAATCACGAAGCAAGCAGTCAAAAATGTTGAGATCATCTTGTTTCCCATATTAGATAACCAACATTGGATATTATTGGTAGTTGAATTGAAAGATAAGAAATGGAGATATATAATTCATTACCCAACAAAATGCATAAGGCAGTCTGCGAATGCGTTGTAAGTTTGTACCACATAATATATCAATCCTATTCTAATTTTCTGATACAATAATAAGTGTACCATCAACCTTTATAGATATCAATGTTTGTAGAGGATGCTAGATTAACTTTCAGTGTGAGAAAACCAGGAACATGGGGTTGACAACGGTTAAGGGTGTACCCACTCAAAGTAACAGTATTGACTGTGCCATGTTCGTTTGTAAGTACATCGAAAAACTAGTTAAGGACAACCCAGTTGATTGGAGTCAGGAGTTGCGCCGGTAGGAAGAAATGCCAAGATTTTGGGGAGAGTTAGCATATGAACTTTGCATGTGGTTCTCCTCTATTAAATAAGAATGAACTAATTTGTTATCTTTATTTTATTAGATAAATTGCTGATGTAAATTATGCATGTGATTCTTGTATATTAATCTTGACTGTTGTGTTTGTTGTTGTATTGCCAATCAAACATTAATCTTGACTGTATTGTTTGTGGGTGTACTTTTGTATTTTTATGGGCGTGTTTAGGTTGTATTCTATTTTAGAGTTTCATGTTTTATTAGAATATTCCGCCGGTTGTATCTCTGTTTTATTATGGTCACATTTGTGAAGTATTTGATTTAATGGGAGAGATGTCGTATTGTGTTTTTATCTCTGTAGTATTTCAGTTGAAATATGTCGTAATAACTCCAAAATAAAATGACAGTAAAACTTTAAAAGTAATGAAAGGTTAGGGAATATTATTATACAGTTTAAACATTACATACATCAAAATAGACATAAAATTCTTGTTCATTTAGAATAGTCATTAGTAAATGTTAGGCAAGAATTATACTCCAAATAAATGGACGTGGCAAACAAAAATTTCAACAATATCGAGTTTGAGTTGTATTATAATATATGGTTTCACGACCGCTGATTTTATTGAAATATGCCGCTAGAAATTCCAATCAAACCAGGCGGAGGGGTAGAAATTTTATCAAGGTTTTATCCACCGCAGTTGTACTTTGGTATTTTTACGGTCATGTTTAATTTGTATTCTAATATAAGGTTCCACGACCACCGGCTTTGTTGGAATATGCCGCCAGAGCCAATCAAACCAAGCGGAGGGGTGACCAGAGGAAAATATGTTGGGATTTTCATACCTATTTTATACTGTTTTAGATGATATTGTACTTTAAAGAAATGTATTTTTGATGTTTTGTTGCAGGAATGATGAATTAGGGTCATTGGAGCGATGCAAAAAGGAGCAAATTTGGAGTGAAAAGGACCAAAATGTTAAGAAATGAACTAGGGCATTGATGACGCCACGCCGATGGCAAGATTTTCCCGAGACTCCAGAATTAATTCATTAAGAAAGTCCACCGACGGTGCCCTCGAGGCCGCCGATGACGAGCTCGGCGGTTATGCCCAATCAGGCTTTGGATAAGGACAAATTTTGAAGGGATGCTTAGGTAACTCTTGGGAAAGCTCATCCACAACTTTAAAAGAATATTTTGGCTAAAAATTAGAGAGGTGTAGGATGTTAGAAAGGTTCCAATAGTGTGTAAAAATTATGAGGAATTCTTCGAGAAATTGTAAGAGTGGAGGGAAAGTGAGATATTTCTTCCTCCTTGCTACTTTAAAGAGGAATTCTGTAAAGAAAGAAAGAGATTCAGAGGAACTTCAAGGAGTTTTCTTGGGGAGAAATTAGAGATAAGTTATTTACTTGTTGTAGTTTGTATGACTTTGATTTTATATATGAATTTTGAGTTTTGTTGTGTTTTTCAATGAGATCTAAGTAGTTTTCTCCGTCCTTCTCCTTATCTCGAGATTTGTGAAATAGTGATTTGAATTGGTGAAGCCATGAAAATGTTTAAGAAATTGTGATGATCTTTTCACTTCTCTCTTAATTTACTTTTAATGTGGCCTTATGATTTGTTAAAATATGTTGAGTTTTACAACTAAAGTGAAGATTAAATCCAAGAATCAGGGAGGTCAAAGCCCTTGGAAATTGAGTGCAAATAAATAGGAAAATAATATTATCGGGCGTAGAATTGGAGATTTTAGAGTGACAGACTAAAATCTTCCAATTTGGTCCTATCGTTTGGGTACTGAAGTGTAGATGTTAGCCCTCAGGGGAGGGGAACGGCAATTCAGTCCTATCATTTGGGTGTTGAAGTGTAGATGTTAGCCCTCAGGTGAGGGGAACGTGGGAGCTCCGAAGTGAGAGCTGGTATCCTCCCAACCTAGCCACAGATTCAGTAAACAAGCGTAGGATTAGTCAATGTTCTTTATGCCTGGACCAAAGGGTAAAGAATAAGTATGCTCCTATTTGGCACAATATAATTTGTACTAATTCACTTTATCCATTCACTATAATTTCTTGACAAGGAGAAGAATGCTTTCTTATGTATTGAATATCACATTTAAACGTTCATTAATATCATTAGTCATTTAATAGTTATTAAAATTACGTAATTATTTCAATTGTCTATTAGTGATAGATAAAAAAATTGAACTTTTTTGTTGTGATTAAAATATTGTTTTTCTAAAATCTTAGTTCGTAGTTTTAAACTTACTCCCTGTGGGATTGATATCTAGGACTCCATTAGAGCCCTATATTACTTGAGCGATACGTATAGGTCTTAGTCCATAATTCTAAACTACTCCCTGTGGGATTGATATCTAGGACTCCATTAGAGCCCTATATTACTTGAGCGATATGTATAATTGTGTTGACAAATTTGACTTTAACATTATTGAATATTATATATATATACATCTTTATTAAATCAAACATATTAAGTGTGACTTTACACTCTATTAGAGCCCTATATTACTTGAGTGATACGTATACTTGCGTTGATAAGTGTGACTTTACAATTATTGAATATTTTTATACATACATCTTTATCGACTCTATAACTGCTATTAAGTTTTTGGTGCAGTTGCTGAATTATATACATCCATCTTTATCGAATCCATAACTGTAATTAAGTTTTGGTACAGTTGCTGAGGAATTAAATCTTTTAGCAGCAGTATTAAATCTGTCCATATTTATCTTATATTTTAAGCATATATAAAGTCGCTGTGAAGTTTTTGGCGCCGTTTCGTCCATATTTATCGAATCTATAATTATTATTAAGTTTTGGTATAGTTGCTGAGGAATTAAATCTTTTAGATACTTATATTTTAAAGCATATATAAAGTAGCGGTCAAGGTTTTGGCTCCGTTGCCGGGGAGTGAGTAACAAAAATGACAATTAGAGTTACAAACAAATTAGTATTATTAGAAAATTTTTACTTGAATTGCAACTTATTTTTATATTTAGTTAATTATATTACTAAGTACTGATTTCAAATTATATGCGTAAATTTGGACCTAAAAATCTTATACCCTACGATTTAGAATTAGAACGCATTGTTAGAAAGATTAGAAGATTGAGAAGAGAACCTAGATATTCTAACACAATGGAGAACAACATGAACAATCAAGGAATAGAGAATGAACACCAACCTAGACCCCTACGAGATTATGCAAATCCTACAGCAGATGAAATTCACTTATCTATCCAAAATCCTGATGTAACTGCTAATTCATTTGAGCTTAAACCTGCTATTATCCAAATGGTACAAAACAATCAATTTGGAGGTACACCAAATGAAGATCCTAACTTACACCTCACTAGTTTTTTAGAACTGTGTGCTACTTTTAAATATGACAGAGTATCAAACGATGTTGTTGGACTTAGAATTTTTTCCTTTTTTCATTGAGGGATAAGGCTAAAATGTGGTTATATTCGTTAGCAGCAGGATCTATTAGAACTTGGGGAGAACGTTCACAGAAATTTTTATCCAAATATTTACCTCCATCCAAACCTAATAAACTTAGAAATGACATAACATCATTCTGTCACATTGATGGAGAGTCAATATATGAAGCATGGGAGAGATTTAAAGATCTTCTTAGGAAATGCCCTCATCATTCCTTAACAGATTGGTTGATAATTCAAACTTTTTATAATGGATTAGTGGGATCTCTTAGATTGATTATAGATGCTGCAGCTAGTGGTTCGTTAATGTCAAAACCTTTTGATGAGGCTTATTCATTCATAGAAGAGATGGCTACCAATAGTTTTCAATGGCCCTATGAACGAGTAAATCCTAAAAGAGTAGCTAGTATCCATGATTCTGATGCAATATCTATGTTAGCTTCGCAGATTGCTGCAATATCAAAGAAATTGGATTATTATGGGATGAATTATTCTCCAACACCTCCTATGATGGAAGAAAATTCATCTGAACAATTTGTGGATGTTCAACCTTCATATGAGACTTTAAAAGCTATTAATAGACACAACAACCCTTATTCGAACTATTATAACCCATGTTGGAAGAATCATCCGAATTCTAATTGGAATAACAATTCTTCTACAAATCAACAATGGGCAAACAACCTAGTGAACCCATTAGTCCAACCAAGGAAATATTAATTATACCTTCTTATATAATACTCAAATTAAGGAGAAGAAGTTATCTATGGAAGGACAAACAACCCAGTGAACCCATTAGGAAATTCATCCAACCAAGGAAATGTTAACTATAGATCTTTTTTTCCTTCAGGATTTAACAGTAACACTCAAATTAAGGAAAAGAGGTTATCTAAGGAAGAGCTAGTGAACCCATTAGAAAATTCATCCAACCAAGGAAATGTTAACTATAGACCTTCTTATCCTCGAACAACCCAATGAACCCATTAGGAAATTCATCCAACCAGGGAAATGTTAACTATAGACCTTCTTATCCTCCAGAATTTTCCAGTAACACTCAAATTAAGGAGAAGAAGTTGTCTATAGAAGAGCTGATGTTAAACATGGGTTAAAAATTGCAAAATCAAAGAATTCAATTACAAATTCAAGGAAATCAATTACAAAATCAAGGAACTGTTATTAAGAATATTGAAATCAATTAGGGCATATCGCTACTGCGCTTAATAACCGAACATTAGGAACTTTTCCTGGTACTGTGGAACCAAATCCTAAAGATCAAGGAAAAGAACAAATCATGGCAATCGAGTTACGAAGTGTAAAAGAATTGGAGACAAGAGTGCAAAAAGAAACAGAAACTAAAAAAAAAAGTGGATACCGAAAAAGAACAGGATCATGAGTACCCAGATTTAGTGTATCCATTTACACCAATGAAAATTACTGTGGAGAAACCTCCACCACTGTTTCCTCAAAGATTGAAGCAACACAAACAGAATAAACAATTTTTTAAATTTTTAGAAATTTTTAAGAAGTTAACAGTAAATATTCCCTTCGTAGAAGCTTTAGAGCAAATGCCCAATTATGTGCGAAGGATATTCTGAACAAAAAAGGAAGTTCACGGATAACGAAACTGTTGCACTTAGAGAAGAGTGTAGTGCAATTATTCAGAAAAAGCTTCGTGAAAAATTAAAAGATCCTGGCAGTTTCACTATACCATGTGCTATTGGTGAAAAATTTTATGATAGAGCTTTATGTGATTTGGGAGCCAGCATTAATCTTATGCCTCTATCAAATTTTAAAAGATTAGGATTCGGAGAAGTCTCACCTACTCTGTAACTCTACAGTTAGCAGATTGTTCTGTTACATATCCTAAGGGAGTTATAGAAGATGTGTTAATAAAAGTGGATAAATTTATCTTTCTTGTGGATTTCATTGTTTCAGATATGGATGAAGATAAAGAAATGCCAATCATTTTAGGGAGACCATTTTTAGCTACTGGAAAAGCTATGATAGATGTTCAAAAAGGTCTATCATTTTAGGGAGACCATTTTTAGCTACTGGAAAAGCTATGATAGATGTTCAAAAAGGATATGGAGGAAGATAAAGAAATACTTATCATTTTAGGGAGACCATTTTTAGCTACTGGAAAAGCTATGATAGATGTTCAAAAAGAAGAATCGTTTTAGGGAGACCATTTTTAGCTACTGGAAAAGCTATGATAGATGTTCAAAAAGGAGAATTAATGAGAGTAAACGATCAAGAAGTGACTTTTAATATTGTAAAATCTATGAAATACCTTGCTGTTGAAAGAGATAAAAAGACCATTTTTAGCTACTGGAAAAGCTATGATAGATGTTCAAAAAGGAGAATTAACTATGAACACCATTTTTAGCTACTGGAAAAGCTATGATAGATGTTCAAAAAGGAGAGTTAACTATGAGAGGGAGATCATTTTTAGCTACTGGAAAAGCTATGATAGATGTTTAAAAAGGAGAATTAACTATGAGAGTTAATGATCATGGAAAAGCTATGATAGATGTTCAAAAAGGAGAATTAACTATGAGAGTTAACGATCAAGAATTGGAAAAGCTATGATAGATGTTCAAAAAGGAGAATTAACTATGAGAGTTAATGATCAAGAAGCCGGAAAAGCTATGATAGATGTTCAAAAAGGAGAATTAACTATGAGAGTTAATGATCAAGAAGTACTCGAAAAGCTATGATAGATGTTCAAAAAGGAGAATTAACTATGAGAGTTAATGATCAAGAAGTGGCTTTTAACATTGCAAAATCTATGAAATACCCTGCTGTTGAAAGAGATATTGAATGTTTTCGCATGAAAATTATTGAACATCTACTGAAGTAGATGTTCAAAAAGGAGAATTAACTATGAGAGTTAATGATCAAGAAGTGACTTTTAACATTACGAAATCTATGAAATACTCTACTGTTGAAAGAGATAATGAATGTTTTCGCATGGAAATTAGTGAACATCTATTCAAAGAACATTTTAAAGAACATTTTTAAGAGAAAGAATAATTTGAAGAGTGTGATGAAGTTATTTTGGACGAACTAGAAAATGAAGAATTAGATTATGTTCAGGAAAGATTTGAGATGTTGGATATTACGGAAAATAATATATTTCCATCAATTATAAAACCACCTGAGCTTGAGTTGAAAGTATTGCCTAGCCATTGAACTATATATTTTTGGGAGACTCATCTACATTACTAGTTATTATATCTTCAGAATTAAATGAATTGCAAGAGCAAAGACTGTTAGATATATTGAAAAGATATAAGAAAACTTTTGGTTGGACCTTAGCTGATATAAAGAGAATCAATCCTTCAATCTGTATGCATAGAATTATATTAGATGAACAATATAAACCAAGAGTTGATCCACAAAGGAGATTAAATCCAATGATGAAAGAAGTAGTTAAGAAGGAAATTTTAAAATGGTTAGACACTAGAATTATATATCCTATTTCAGATAGTGCATGGGTAAGTCCAATTCATTGTGTTCCTAAGAAAGAAGGAGTGACTGTTGAGACAAAAGAAAATAATGAATTAATACCTATTAGACAAGTTACTAGGTGGCGTATTTGCATTGATTATAGAAAGTTAAACACTGTCACTAGGAAAGATCACTTCCCTTTACCCTTTTCAGACTAAATAGTAGATAGACTTGCTGGGCACAAATATTTTTGTTTCTTAAATGAATATACCAGTTACCATCAAATTCGTATTGCTCCTGAGGATCAAGAAGAGACAACATTTACTAGTCCTTTTGGAACTGTTGCTTTTTGAAGAATGCCTTTTGGATTATGTAATGCACCTGCAACATTCTAGAGATGTATGATGTCCATATTTAGTAAATTAATTGATGATGGATTGGAAGTATTTATGGATGATTTCTCTGTATTTGGAACATCATTTAACACATGCTTAAATTATCTTGAAAAAGTTTTGGAGTTATGCAAAAGAACTAATTTAGTTCTAAATTGGGATAAATGCCAATTTATGGTTGCCGGAGGAATTATATTAGAGCATAAAATTTTGGAAGATGGTATGAAAGCAGAACATGCAAAAATTCAAGTTATATCTAAACTAACACCTCCTACTAATGTAGGAGAAGTTAGGAGTTTTCTTGGACATGTTGGATTTTACAGGCGTTTTATTAAAGATTTTTCAAAATATACCAAACCTCTATGCCAACTTTTAGAAAAGGACAAGAAATTTGAATTTACTGAAAGCTGTTTTTGTTAAAGGAAAAATTAATCACAAACCCTATTATAGTTTCACCTAACTGGGAGAAACCATTTGAATTGATGTGTGATGCTAGTGAATTATGTTATTGGAGCTGTTCTTGGACAAAAGTATGAAAAGATTTTTAAAGTTATATAGTACGCTAGTAAAACTCGAGGCTGCCTTGGACAAAGGTATGAAAAGATTTTTAAAGTTATATACGACGCTAGTAAAACTCTTAATGATGCAAAGAAATCATTTGAACTGATGTGTGATGCTAGTGATTATGCTATTGGAGCTGTTCTTGGACAAAAAACCATTTGAATTGATGTGTGATGCTAGTGATTATGCTATTGGAGCTGTCCTTGGACAAAGGAAAAGATTATTAAAGTTATATACTACGCTAGTAAAACTCTTAATGATGCACAAATTAACTATACTCTTACTGAATTTTTTTTAAAGTTATATACTACGCTAGTAAAACTCTTAATGATGCACAAATTAACTATATTATACTGATGTGTGATGCTAGTGATTATGTTATTGGAGTTGTTCTTGGACAAAGGTATGAAAAGATTTTTAAAGTCATATACTACGCTAGTAAAATTCTTAATGATGCACAAATTAACTATACTGTTACTGAAAAAGAACACGCTAGTAAAACTCTTAATGATGCACAAATTAATTATACTATCACTGAAAAGGAGTTACTGGTCATTGTATATGGTTTAGATAAATTCAGATCTTATTTAATTGGAGCTAAATGTGTTGTGCATACTGATTACTCTGCTATTAAATATCTGATGCAAAAGAAGGATGTTAAACCAAGGTTGATTAGATGGATATTACTATTAAATATCTGATGCAAAAGAAGGATGCCAAACCAAGGTTGATTAGATGGATACTTTTGAAAGAATTTGATTTTGTGGTTATTGATAGAAAGGGAACTGATAATCAAATTATTGATCATTTGTTCTTATGCAAAAGAAGGATGTCAAACCAAGGTTGATTAGATGGATACTTTTGATGCAAGAATTTGTTGATGCGAAAGAAGGATGCTAAACCAAGGTTGATTAGATGGATACTATTGATGCAAGAATTTGATCTTGCAAACCAAGGTTAATTAGATGGATACTTTTGATGCAAGAATTTGATCTTGTGGTTATTGATTCAAACTAAGGTTGATTAGATGGATACTTTTGATGCAAGAATTTGATCTTGTGGTTATTGATATAGTTGATAATCAAATTGCTGATCATTTGTTAAGATTAGAAAACCATGAATTATCTGACCCTGACAATGAAATTACAGACAGTTTCACTGATTAAAAACATTATAATATAAATGAGTGGAAAATACCATGGTATGCTGATATTGTTAACTATATTGTAAGTGATATTTTGCCTTATGCTGACACTACAACAACAAAGGAAATTCATTCATGATGTGAAAGCATATTTTTGGTATGAATTATAATGTTAGTGTTTGGAAAATACCATGGTATGCTGATATTGTTAACTATATTGTAAGTGATATTTTGCCACCTATTTGACATTGCAAAAACAAAGAAAATTCATTCATGATGCAAAAGCATATTTTTTGGATGAGCCTTACTGATAAACAACTTTATAATATTAATGAATGAAAAATACCATGGTATGCTGATATTGTTAATTATATTGTAAGTGATATTTTGTCACCTATGCTGCATTGCAACAACAAAGAAAATTCATTCATGATGCGAAAGCATATTTTGGGGATGAGCCTTATTTATATAAACAACATTGCAACAACAAAGGAAATTCATTCATGATGCGAAAGCATATTTTTGGGATGAGCCATATTTATATAAACTGCAACAATAAAGAAAATTCATTCACGATGCGAAAGCATATTTTTGGGATGAGCCTTATTTATATATACTGATATTGTTAACTATATTGTAAGTGATATTTTGCCACCTATGCTGACATTGCAACAGTATACTGATATTGTTAACTATATTGTAAGTGATATTTTGCCACCTATGCTGACATTGCAACAGTAAAAAAATTTATTCATGATGCAAAATCATATTTTTGGGATGAGCCTTATTTATATAAATAATGTAAAGATTTTATTATGAGAAGATGTGTACCTTATGAAGAAACATAGCTAATCATTCATAAATGTCATGATTCTGAATTTGGAGGACATTTTGGGTTGATAAAATTGCTTATAAAATTTTACAAGCTGGATTTTATTAGTCTACTATCTTTAGAGATGTTTATTGATACATTAAAACTTGTGATTGATGTCAACGAATAGGTATTATATCTAGAAGAAATGAAATGCCTCTAAATTTTATGTTAGAAGTTGAGATCTTTGATGTTTGGGGATTAGATTTTATGCGACCATTTATTCCTTCATTTGGAAACTTATATATATTAATTGTAGTGGACTACATATCTAAGTGGATTGAAGCACAAGCTTTATCTCGTTGTGATGCTAAAAGTGTTTCAATATTTTTAATGAAAAATATTTTCACTAGATACAAAATGCCTAGAATGATTATCATCGATGGAGGATCCCATTTTAGGAATAAATATATTCAGAGATTGAAAAAAAAAATTAATATTATTCATAGAATCTCTACTGCCTATCATCTTCAAACCAGTGGGTTAGCTGAAGTTTCTAATAGAGAGATTAAACAAATACTTGAAAAGACTGTAAACCCTAGTAGAGTAGATTGGTCCACCAGACTGGATACTGCATTATGGGCTTACATGACTGCTTATAAAACTCCTATTGGAATAACTCCTTACAGACTAATTTTTGGAAATACTTGTCACTTACCAGTAGAATTTAAGCATAAAGCATATTGGGCGATTAAAGAATTCAATTATAATTTGAAATATGCTGGTAAGAAGAGATTGTTACAATTAAATGAATTGGAAGAATTAAGAAATGAATCTTATGATAATGACATAATTTATAAGGAGAAACTAAAGTTATGGCATGATCAAAAGATTAACTAAAAGAACTTTGAACCAGGACAAGAAGTTTTGCTTTACAACACTAGGCTGAAGTTATTTCCTGGGAAATTGAAGTCTCGTTGGTTAGGACCCTTTACTGTGACTAAAGTTTATACTTACGGAGCTGTTGAAATTGAAGATCAGAAAATGGTAAATAGATTTAAAGTAAATGGACATAGATTAAAACCGTATTTTGAGGGTAAAAGACCAAATTTTAAAGAGGTTTTAATGATCAGTCAACCTGAATGACACCTATTCCCTGAATGACACCTGAATAGGTCGGGCTGACGACGTTAAACCAAGCGCTTTATAAGAGAAAACCCATATTTATCTTTACTTTTATCACGATTATAGTAGTTTTTATTTGAAATTATTGTTAGTTTGTGGTAGTATTAAGCTCTACTACTCTTAATTACCCTAGAAATATCTTAAAAACTGGATCCATAGAGAAAAATTGGAACGCATTCAGACCATAGCAAAACTGTACAATTTTTGCCTTAGGCGCCGACAGCACCCTCGACGCTGCCGACGCCGCCCTTGATGCCGCCGACGGTGGGTTTTTCCCGAGAGTCTAGGAAAAATTAATAAAGAGGCTCACCGACAGTGCCCTCGACCCCACCGACGGCGAGGCCGGTGAAATGGTGGTTACTTGGGTTCAAATGACGGTTTTTGGGCGGGAATTATCCTTTTAAACTTTGAAATTCGATTCTTAGTTCATTTTTTCCCCCTAAAATGAAGTGAAACTCCATCAATTTCATTCCTGTGGCATCCAATTCCCCTGATAATCCCAGAATGCGAGTTTTCAATTGGCAAAAGTTTATTAGTGCGGAAGCGCAGCAAATCTTCAACAAGTTACTGACGAAGAAAAGATTGATCAAGGAACGAGGATTCGTAAATCGTGAATTGAATAATCCCACGACGACAATCGAAGAAACAATAGTGCGACGTAGATGGGAAGTGGTGTGCTACACTACCGCCGCCATCGTGGTTCTTGTGATAAAAGAATTTTATGCAAATTTACATGGAATCAACCAGGGAATTGTTTATGTGCGAGGAAGATGGATCACTTTCACTCCTGCACTAATCAAAAAATTATACATAATCGAGAACGTTCCTGTCTGCCACTATTCCAGTTTCGTCCCAACAAGAAACCAGATGAATGAAATTTACCAATATTTAACGAACGAAAGTGACTACTAGAAAATAAGAGAAAACGAGTATGTTAGTTTTTCTGCGACACTTCTGAATCCCGTTTCAAAACATTGGCACTTTTTCATTTCTCTGAAACTGTTACCGACAATGAAGATCAGTAAAGTTTCTAAAGAAAGTGCCATTTTGAATTATTGCATCTAAAGGGGACTGCAGATCAATATTGAATCAATAACTGTAAAGTCAGTTTTGGGCCTGATTGTTCATGGATCAACTTATGGGCTTGGACATCCCTCCACAATTTTCTCACTTTGCAGTTAGTTCCAAGTGTCCTACAAAAATTGGGAAAAGGTACTTCTATCTTGGAAGCCTTTAGACCCAACTGAGAGATTCTCAGCTTTTGAAGATGAAAATGACATGACCATTATAATAGATCAATCATCTCAAAATTCACTGCTAGTTCAACCCTTAGTTCCTGACAAGACTCTGGTGATCCTACGCCGAATCAAGAAATTGGAAAAGGAGGTACAAAATGTCATGAATGCGATTAATATTTTCTCTGATTTCTTCGATCATCTGAACTAGAGAATGAAAGAACATTTCTCTCATTCTGGACATTTAGAAGATAGTTTGATATGACTGATGAGGAGGATGAAATTGATAGAGAAGGATTCTACTGAAGAATTTCCATTCCAACCCTTCTACAACCTCTTCGTTCATGTGCAATCAGGGTGATCTCAGAGGAGAATCTAGCACTGAATCTGAAGAATAGTAGATTTACCTTGCTACCTGTTTGAAGAATTTCCATTCCGACCCTTCTACAACCTCTTCGTTCATGTGCAATCAATGGGTGATTTCCATTCCAACCCTTCTACAACCTCTTCATTCATGTGCAATCAATGGGTGATCTCAGAGGTAGTACTGAATCTGAGGATTAATATATTTATATTACTACCTGTCTGTTTATGTATTTTGATTTGAATTTTGTATTTGCTTTGCTTTAGAATTATGCTTTTAGATCTCTGTATAGTTAAGACTAAGCATAAGATGTTTTGTGTTCAACTTTTTGAGTGTTGTGGCTTGGATTGTGATGTTGAATTAATGTATTGAGGTTGAGAAAATACCAAACTTAGGTGTGTTATGTAACGTATATTGTACCCCTTGGAGTTTTTATGAAAATGTGATGTTTTGTGTTGTGAAAGTTTATATGTGCTAAGTACATCATTTAGTTATTTAAAATTATGTCTATAATGATTAAAAGGATGTGTTGTGAAAGTTTATATGTGCTAAGTACATCATTTAGTTACTTAAAATTATGTCCATAATGATTAAAAAGATGTCGTTAAGGCTTAAAATTGATCAAAATAGCAAAAATTTGGGATTTGAACCAAAATCAATAGAGCCCGCCGACGACACCCTCAACGGCGCCGACGGTGAATTTTTCCCGAGACTTAGGTTAAAATTCCAATAGAGCGCGTCAACGGTGCCATCCCTGCCGACAGCGAGCTCACAAAAAAACACCTTTAACCGCAATTTTGACCAGTCAACCGCTACTATTCATCATCCCTTTCCTCCTAAAAACACCATTTTTGACCTAGGGCTTGAAAGATCTTGGATCGGGAGGTGATTTCAAGGCTTTTTGACACCAGATTTGATCATCTCTATGTAAGAGCTTTACTCCAAAACTAAAAATATTTGATTTTCACCATGGATTTCTTCCACATTGAGGAGATCCAAAAAATTTGAGAATGTGAAAAAATTTAGGAAGAAATTCATGGATCTTAATGTTGAACTCTTAGAATTACTATTGGAAGCCATTATTTGCATATTTGAAGTAATTTTTGGAAGTGTTGAACTCTTATAATTACTATTGGAAGCCATGATTTGCATATTTGAAGTAATTTTTGGAATTTTTCTATAATTTTATTTGATTGAAATGGCTCCACGACAAAAGAGACGGGTTAAGTTCGACGAGTCTCGCTTCGTCAATGCGATGGCTCAAACAAGATTTACTTCAATATTTAAAGGAAAGAACTGCATACAAGATCAAGTTTTTGAAAGTACGGGAGGAGAAATTGAACGAGTTATTGCCGAGCGGAGGTGGGAAAACTTTTGTTACACCACTAATAAAGCTGATGCAAATGTTGTGAAGGAGTTCTATGCCAATTTAATATATTCTGAAGACAGAATCATTCAAGTGCGTAGATTTCTTGTTGAATTTACTACCGCCTGCATCAACACCTTTTACGAAGTCCCAGACTCTTATAGTTGCCAATATGAATCCTTCAGTACTATGGAAGGCCCCCTGAATGATGTGATCAACTTTCTCACTGATGGGAAAGGAACATGGAAGATACAACAAGAACGGGTAAATTTTTTTGCTTCCATGTTGAATGCCACCTCTGAGGCGTGACACTATTTCATTTCCTCTACTCTATTACTAACTATCACCATAGTGAGGTAACTAGAGATAGAGCTATTCTAAATTTTTGTATTCAGAATAATAGAACTATAAATGTGAGGAGAATCATTCGTAAGAATATATTGACTACGGCGATGAGTGAGACATGTGGAGGTCTAGGACATCCTAACCTTATTTATGCAATTTGCAAACTTTATGGAGTTGAAATTGGAGATAAAGAATGGGTTTACCCTATGAAACTCATTAGTAAAGCCAATTTAAAGACTTATGAATCCCATGAGAAATGGAGAACTGGATGTAGAAGTCAAGAACCTTCTACTAGTAGAGATGTCCTCTCTACAAGTTATGACCTTCCACCTAATCCCCTACCCTCTCTGATTTGATGAATGAGTTGACCTTGCAGCGGAAGAGCATAGACTTGAACAAGAACCTTATACTAGTAGAGATGTCCCCTCTACAAGTTATGACCTTCCACCTTCTAGTTCTAAGAACCTTCTACTAGTAGAGATGTTCCCTCTACAAGTTATGACCTTCCACCTTCTAGTTCCCCTATGCTCTCTTATTTGATGAATGAGTTGACCTTGCAGCGGAAGAGCATAGAGTTAATAAATGAAAGGATTAACTGTTTAGAACGTCGATACAATTATGATAGTGAGTACCTTCAGAGGCATTCAAATTTTGAGGTAGCCTATTATGAAGCTCAAGCCTGACACTACAGAGGTGAGCCTGATGTTACATTTTCTGAGTGCCCCCGGTATACTCAGTATCATCTCGATCCACCTGCTGATCAAGGTGATGAAGATATAGCTTGGGATTTTGATATTAAATGAATGTAAGTGCCTCCGATATACTCAGTATCATCCTGATCCTCCTGCTGATCAAGGCGATGACGATATAGCTTAGAATTTTGATATTTGAATGTAGTTGATGTACTTATATTTGTACTTTTCTTTCTGTGATTTTGTATGTAATAGAAATGGATATTTATGTGTATTTGGACTTTCATTTCTATTATTACGTTGTACTTGGATAATTTTAATTTTTGTTATAAAGTTAGTGTTATAGTTAAATTTGCATGTGTAGTTATAATAGATGTTGAGTAGTATTGTGAATTGTAATATAATGTGCTTTTTATTTCGCATTTTAATTTATTTTGTGTAGTATTATGGTTGTGTTAGGAAATATTGTGCTTGTTTAATGTTTTAGTTTTATACTTATTTCAAAGTTTAATTACCCAGAAATTCCTCTAATGATTTATATGTGTAGAAATCTCCTAATATTACACACCAGGTGAAGTAGAAATTTTGAGAAGGCCTGCAAAAATTTCAGAATGATGAAAATGCCTNCGAATAACTTATGTTTGGCTCGTTCGTTAAGTAAACGAGCTGAAAATGAGCAAGTTTTTAAAGCTCGAGTTATAAATGATCCGAACATGAACAACTCTTTCTTCGCTTGTGTTCAGCTCGTTTTAGCTAAAAAAAAATTATATAATTATTTATACAATAATATATTATATATATTTATATCTAAGTTTAAATCGTAATAGCTCACGTGGTAATGTGGTTATGTGTATTTTTTTTTTCATATATTTGGTCCAGGTTTTAATCCAACGTTTTACATCTTTTTTTTTTTCAATTTAATCTTAACAAGCCAATTTCGAGTCGAAACAAGCACACTGTTCATGAGGCTATTTCGAACACGAGTGTTTTTCGAACACAAGCAGTTTCGAACTAGTCGAACACGAGCCAAGTTAAATTCAAATTTATTATTTTAATAAATTATAATTTAGTTAAATTTTGGAAATTATTTGGTTTAATAGAGATTAAATTCGATTAACTATTTATGAATTAGGTTACTGTTTATTTTAAAATGTTAAGTATTTTGTTTAGATAAGATTTTAATATTATTTAATAATGTAATTATGAACGTTTTAGTTTAATTTAATGAATTATTTTTATGTTAATCTTTAAATAATCATTAACTCGGTAGTTAATTAATCAAGGAATAAGATTCTATTAACCAATAAATCGCTAATTTATTTTCTAATGGTGTATTTATATATCTAACAAACTTTAATTTTTACATTTATGTACTTTTCATGGATAGGTAAGTTGGTATAGACTTAAAAATCGAAATTTAGGTGTTACATTTATAAATATGTAAGGGTTAAGCGGTGTATGTGTAAATGATGAAAAAATATTACATTAGAAGTCATGATGCAGAACTGTATCACAACTCTAATGAAATTGCGTCATGTTACACGAGAGACTTACTAAATAAATAAAAAAAATCTTTATTTTAATTTGTGGTCCGCCACTTGAGAGCACGTGACGCAATTTCGTTGAAGTCATGATGTATTTCTACATCAGGACTCTTCATGCTGTATTTTTCTTGTAAATGCCCCTTTCTTGTCCTTTTTTTTAATTTGAATTATTTATTTTAGATGTCAATATCAAGGATTAAAAAATAAGATTGAAATGATTTTATATGTTTTATTTGATGATTGGATCTGATTGAAATTGATGTTGTTTCAAGGAGAATAATTTTAAAAATTAAAAAAAATTGTTTACACACAACATGAACAATGCTGAATTTGCCGCTCGCTAACACTTTGACTTTTTTTTTTATCAATAGAAATCCGAGTAAATTTTGATTCATATTAAAATTCATACTTATGGTCAAATTGACGGGTTATAAATTGACCAGCGAGGGGAATNGTAGCTATTTCAAATATTATGGTAGATTTAAAGGAATATTTTTGTAATGAAAATTAATTTTGTAACTTCAGATATTTAGTATAAGAGAATAAGATTATAGTTAACTATTTAAAGTAAAGGAAACTATATCTTGAAGTATTAAGAATCTGGAAATTCATTTGAGAAGAAAAGATTGGGCACAATTATGTAAAAAATATGAAATATTTATAAGGTAAAGGAATGCTTTGAGTATCAAATCTAGGGAAAGAAAAGTGAAGTTCAAAATCATTAAAGGCTATCCAGATATAGTAATCTTCACTTGAAAAAGGAAAAAGAAATGATTGACAACAATCCTTGAAAAGAAAAGAAAAATATATATTTTAGGGAAAGAAAAGTGAAGTTCAAAATCATTAAAGGCTATCCAGATATAGTAATCCTCACGTGAAAGAAAGGTGATGTTCAAAATCATTAAAGGCTATCCAGATATAGTAATCCTCACTTGAAATGGAATGCTTTGAGTTTCAAATTTAGGAAAAGAAAGGTGATGTTCAAAATCATTAAAGACTATCCAGATAAAGTAATCCTCACTTGAAAATCAAAAAAGAAAGGATTGAAAACAATCCCTGAAAAGAAAAGAAAAATATATAGGATTGAAAGCTAAAGAAAGGATTGAAAACAATCCCTGCAAAGAAAAGAAAAATATATAGGATTGAAAGCAATCTAAATGAAAAAGAAAAAAGAAAGAAAAAAAATTATTGAAGTGAGGAGAAGCTTGAGGATATGCCTAATAAAAAATTGGCGTCATTGGACCTACCTAAAGGGAAAACCTAAATACATTCCTAAACTTATATTTATGGAATCGATCTTTCACTAGTAGAGTTCTCATGAAGTTCCTATCTTTTGAATATTCTAAGTGACTTAATATTGCAACATATATCATTCTTGAAATGAATAGAAGACAATTACTTGAATTCTGAAAATCTAGCTATAATATTTATTTAAATCAAACTTATAGCATTTCTGAATTAAAACTTTACTACAGTAGATCATAACTTTTAT
>JXCR01139373.1:235917-253616 GCA_002079205.1 Phalaenopsis hybrid cultivar
ATTACATGAGGACAAGTAATAGTTAAGTTTGGGGGATTTTGACCAGAGGAAAATATGTTGAGATTTTCATACCTATTTTATACTTTTTTTGATGATATTTCACTTTAAAGAAATGTATTTTTGATGTTTTGTTGCAGGAATGATGAATTAGGGTCATTGGAGCAAAGAAAAGGAGCGAATTTGGAGCAAAAAGTACCAAAATGTGAAGAATTGAACTAGGGTACCGACGGCGCCATCGACCCCACCGACGGCGAGATTTTCCCAAGAATCTAAAATTAATTCATTAAAAAGGCTCGTCGACGATGCCCTAGAGGCCGCCGATGGCGAGCTCGGCGGTTATGCCCATCAAACTTTAGATAAGGCCAAATTTTGAAGAGATGCTTAGGCAACTCTTGGGAAAGCTCATCCACAACTTTAAAATAATATTTTGGCCAAAAATTAGAGAAGACCTGGATGTTAGAAAGGTTCCAATAGTGTGTAAAAATTGTGAAGAATTCTTTGAGAGAATGTAAGAGTGGAGGGAAAGAGAGATTTCTTCCTCCTTGCTGCTTTGAAGAGGAATTCGGTAAAGAAAGGAAGAGATTAAGAGGAACTTCGAGGAGTTTTCTTGGGGAGAAATTAGAGATAAGTTATTTACTCATTGTAGTTTGTATGACTTTGATTTTATATATGAATTCCGAGTTTTGTTGTGTTTTCCCCATAGAGATAAGTTATTTACTTGATGTAGTTTGTATGACTTTGATTTTATATATGAATTTCGAGTTTTGTTGTGTTTTCCCCATGATTCTGAGTAGTTTTCTCTGTCTTTCTCCTTGTCCCGAGATTTGTGAAATGGTGATTTGAATTGGTGAAGCCATGAAAATGTTTCGAGATTTGTGAAATGGTGATTTTAATTGGTGACGAGTAGTTTTCTCTGTCTTTCTCCTTGTCTTGAGATTTGTGAAATGGTGATTTGAATTGGTGATTGTCTTAAGATTTGTGAAATGGTGATTTGAATTGGTTGAGCCATAAAAATGTTAAAGAAGTTGTGATGATTTTGAAATGGTGATTTGAATTGGTGAAGCCATGAAAATGTTTAAGAAATTGTGATGATCTTTTCAAAATGGTGATTTGAATTGGTGAAGCTATGAAAATGTTTAAGAAATTGTGATGATCTTTTCACACGCTTAATTTACTTTCAATCTGGCCAATTGATTTGTTAAAATATGTTGAGTTTTACAACTAAAGAGAATAATACATCCAAGATTCTGGGAGGTCAAAGCCCTTGGAAGTTGGGTGCAAATAAATAGGGAAATTCAATCTAGCCAATTGATTTGTTAAAATATGTTGAGTTTTACAACTAAAGTGAAGTTTACCAATCTGGTCAATTGATCTGTTAAAATATGTTGAGTTTTACAACTAAAGTGAAGATTACATCTCAAGATTCAGGGAGGTCAAAGCCCTTGAAAGTTGGGTGCAAATATGATATTCTTTCAATCTGGCCAATTGATTTCGATCTTAATTTATTTTCAATCTGGCCAATTGATTTGTTAAAATATGTTGAGTTTTACAACTAAAGTGAAGATTACCAATCTGGCCAATTAATTTGTTAAAATATGTTGAGTTTTACAACTAAAGTGAAGATTACACAATCTGGTCAATTGATCTGTTAAAATATGTTGAGTTTTACAACTAAAGTGAAGATTACATCTCAAGAATCATGGAGGTCAAAGCCCTTTGAAGTTGGGTGCAAATAAATAGGGAAATAATATTATCGGGCGTAGAATTGGAGATTTTAGAGTGACAGACTAAAATTTCCAATTCGGTCCTCGTTTAGGTGCTGAAGTGTAGATGTTAGCTCTGAGGTGAGGGGAACGTGGGAGCTTTGAAGTGAGAGTCGGTATCCTCCCAACCTAGTCGCAGATTCAGTAAACAAGCATAGGATTAATCCATATTCTTTATGCCTAGACCAAAGGGTAAAGTATTGCTCCTATTTGGCACAATATAATTTAAACTAATTCACTTTATCCATTCACTATAATTTCTTGACAAGGAGAATAATGCTTTCTTATATATTGAATATCACATTTAAACCTTCATTAGTATCATTAGTTATTTAATAAGATATATTGAATATCACATTAAAAACCTCATTAGTATAATTAGTTATTTAAGAGTTATTAAAAATTTAAATAGTTATTTTAATTTTCTATTAGTGACAGATAAACAAATTGAACTTCGTTGTTGCAATTAAAGTATTGCTTTTCTAAAGAACCTTCATTGGTATAATTAGTTATTTAAGAGTTATTAAAATTACATATTTATTTCAATTGCCTTCTTCATTAGTATCATTAGTTATTTAATAGTTATTAAAATTACATAATTATTTCAATTGCCTAATAGATGACAGATAAGCAATTTGAATTATATTGTTGTGATTAAGTGTTGATTTTCTAAAATCTTAGTTCAACAGATAAGCAAATTGAACTTCATTGTTGTGATTAAAGTATTGCTTTTCTAAAATCTTAGTTCGTAATTCTAAACTACTCCCTATGGGATCGATATCTAGGACTCCATTAGAGCTCTATATTACTCAGTTCTAAACCTCTCCCTGTGGGATCGATATCTAGGACTCCATTAGAGCCCTATATTACTTTAGTTCTAGACTTACTCCCTGTAGGATCGATGTCTAGGACTCCATTAGAGCCCTATATTACTTGAGCGATACGTATACTTGCATTGATAAGTGTTTACATTATTGAATATTAATTTCGTCCATATTTATTGATTCTATAATTGTTATTAAGTTTTGGTACAGTTCCTGAGAAATTAAATCTTTTAGCAGCAGTGTTAAATACTTATATTTTTAAGCATACATAAAGTCGCGGTCAAAGGGCAGAAATTTTAGCAAGGTTTTATCCGTCGTGGTTGTACTTTAGTATTTTTACTATCATGTTTAGGTTGTATTCTAATATATGGTTCCACGACCGCTGTTTTTATTGGAATATGCCGCTAGAGATTCCAATCAAACCAGGTAGAGGGGCATAAATTTTTGCAAGGTTTTATCCGTCGTGGTTGTACTTCAGTATTTTTACGGTTGTGTTTAGGTTGTATTCAAATATATGATTCTACGATCGTTGGTTTTATTGGAATATGCTGACAGAGATTCCAATCAAACCAGGCAGAGGGGCAGAAATTTTAGCAAGGTTTTATTCGCCGTTGTACTTCAGTATTTTAACTGTTGTGTTTATGTTGTATTCTAATATATGGTTTCATGGCCACTGGTTTTATTGGAATATTCCGCCAGAGATTTCAATCAAACCAGGCGGAGGGGCATAAATTTTAGCAAGGTTTTATCCACCGCAGTTGTACTTCAGTATTTTTACTGTCGTGTTTATGTTGTATTCTAATATATGGTTCCACAACTGCTATTTTTATTGGAATATGCCGCCATAGATTCCAATCAAACCAGACAGATGGGCAAAAATTTTAGCAAGGTTTTATCCGCCACGGTTGTACTTGGGTATTTTTACTGTCATGTTTAGGTTGTATTCTAATATATGATTTTATGGCCGCTGGTTTTATTGGAATATGCCACCAGAGATTCCATTCAAACCAGGCGGAGCGGTATAAATTTTAGCAAGATTTTATCCGCCACAGTTGTACTTTGGTATTTTACTGTAGTGTTTAGGTTGATCTAATATATGGATCAACGACCACTTGTTTTATTGGAATATGCGCTAGAGATTCCAATCAAACAAGGCGAATGGGCAGAAATTTTTGCAAGATTTTATCTGCCACGATTGTACATCGGTATTTCTATGGTCGTGTTGAGATTGTACTCTAATATATTGTTCCACGACCGCAGTTTTTTTTGGAATCTTTGGCAACAATAGTAAATCCGTAATAAAACAACAATATTACCATATACCTATAAAATAATAAACCTGTAATAACTCCTGAATAAAATGACATATCAAGTAATGAACGATTAAGAAAAAGTATGTTAGAGTCTAAACATTACATACAATGATAAACTCGTATTATGGCAACACGTTCTATATATTATCATCTATGTCCATTAACAAGCTCGTATATGTCTCAGTGTGTTGTGTTGCGGAAAATTCCTGTTTATTGAGAGTAGTAATGAGTAAATGTCAAGAAAGAAGTGCACTTCAAAATAATGGAAATCACAAAATAAAAATTCCAGCAACATTGAGTTCTCAACCTAACTAAAGTGATCCGCCATTGAAAAAATAATTGGCTCACATTGCAGAATGCTATCATGACTTGAACCAGTATCTTTCTCCTTTCCTGTATACAATATTACATGTTAGCGAGTAATGATTCAGTGAACTAAAGCAGCACTTAAGATTATAAATAACATTTACTTTTGATTTTCTTTTTTTTCCCAGTAGCCTTTTAACCTTGCATTAGATATTCCTTTTGGGAGCATCTTTGTGGGATCATTCACATTTCATTCTTTACTCGGTGTCTTCTTCTTCTTCAATTTTCTATTTTCCTGAGGTTCTCACCCACTCAATATAGCTTTGACATCGATTGTTAGTTTATTAAATTGCTCCAACATAAACTTCTCAGCAATTTCATGACCTCGTGTTCTGGTGCCGATCTGGTATGCCAATTTATGAATGTGATTGAGATAGATGAGTCCACTTGTAGAATTTGATAACATTTCTGACCCCTTATAATGTGCATAACCATAACTGTTATATATGTCCCTTTTAGCATTAATAGACCACTGAAGTAATATATATTTATCAGGGATTTTTGTTATATTTTTGCGCTTAAGAACCCTTAGAGTGTGAGGACATAATAAGCCCATCATTTCAAATATTTTACAACTAAAGGCAATATCAGAATTACCTCCGTCTAGTTTAACAATCCAGGGTCTATCTCTGTCCTCATTATTGAGACTCCGAATATGAAATTTCGACTCAATATTAGCGAAGTACTCCACAGCAAGCCCACACAAATCATGTAGAAACTATGCTTTAAACATTGAATATAGCTTCCTTGTGTAAATTAGAGCAACTTATCTCAACACGGAACTACTTTTTAAAGCGAGAGATAATAGAGACATAAGATTAATGCTGGCTCCCAAATCACATAAAGCTCTTCCATAAAATTTTTCAACGATAGCACATGGTATAGTGATGTTGGCTCCCAAGTCACATAAAGCTCTTCCATAAAATTTTTCACATAAGATTAATGCTTGCTCCCAAATCACATAAAGCTCTTCCATAAAATTTTTCACCGATAGCACACGGTATAGTGAAATTTCCAGGATCTTTTAATTTTTCAAGAAGCTTTTTTTGAATAATTGCACTACACTCTTCGTTAAGTGCAACAGTCAGGATCTTTTAATTTTTCAGGAAGCTTTTTCGGAATAATTGCACTACACTCTTCGCTAAGTGTATCTTTTAATTTTTCAGGAAGGTTTTTCTGAATAATTGCACTACACTCTTTGCTAAGTGCAACCGCTTCATTATCCGTGAACTTCCTTTCCTTATTCAGAATATCTTTCATAAATTTCACATAATTGGGCATTTGCTCTAAAGCTTCTACGAAGGGAATGTTTACTGTTAATTTCTTAAAAATTTCTACAAATTTGGAGAATTGTTTATTCTGTTTATGTTGCTTCAATCTTTGAGGAAACGGTGGTGGAGGTTTCTCGATAGTAATTTTCATTGGTGTAAATGGATACTCTAAATCTGGGTACTCATGACCCTTCTCTTTTTTGGTATCCACTTTCTCTTTTTCAGTTTCTATTTTTTTTGCATCCTTGTTTCCAATTCATTTCCACTTCATTATTGTATCGCTTTGATTTGTTCTTTTCCTTGGTCTTTAGGATTTTGTTCTACAGTACTAGGAAAAGTTCTTAATGTTCGGTTACTAAGCGCAATAGCGATATGTACCAATTGATTTTCAATATTCATAATAGTGGTTCCTTGATTTTGTAATTAATTTCCTTGATATTGTAATTGATTTCCTTAAATCTGTAATTGTTGGCCCATGTTTAATATCAGCTCTTCCATAGACAACTTCTTCTCCTTAATTTGAGTATTACTGTTTCTGGAGGATAAGAAGGTCTATAGTTAACATTTCCTTGGTTGGATGATTTTCCTAATGGGTTCACTATGTTTAACATCAGCTCTTCCATAGACAACTTCTTTTCCTTAAATTGAGTGTTACTGTTAAATCCTGGTAGATAAGAATGTCTATAGTTAATATCTCCTTGGTTGGATGAATTTTCTAATGGGTTCACTGGGTTGTTTGCCCAGTGTTGATTTGTAGTGGAATTATTATTCCAATTAAAATTTGGATGATTCTTCCAACCTGGGTGATAATAATTTGAATAAGGATTGTTGGTTCTATTAATAGCATTTAAAGTCTCATATGAAGGTTGAACATCCATAAATTGCCCATATGAATTCTCTTCCATCATACGAGGTGTTGGAGAATAATTCATCCCATAATGATCTAATTTCGCTGCTAACATAGATATTGCATCAAAATCATGGATACTACTTTTAGGATTTACCCGTTCAAAGGGCCATTGAAAATTTTTGGTAGCCATCTCTTCTATTAATTAATAAGCCTCATCAAAAGGTTTTGACATTAAAGAACCACCAGCCGCAACATCTATATTCGATTGATCTAAGAGATCCCACTAATCCATTATAAAAAGTTTGAATTATCAACCAATCTGGTAACGAGCATCTATCATCAATCTAAGAGATCCCACTAATCCATTATAAAAAGTTTGAATTATCAACCAATCTGGTAACGAAGAGGACATTTCCTAAGAAGATCTTTAAATCTCTCTCAAGCTTCATATATTGACTCTCCATAAATTAACATTTCCTAATAAGATCTTTAAATCTCTCCCAAGCTTCATATATTGACTCTCCATCAATTTGACATATTTCCTAAGAAGATCTTTAAATCTCTCTCAAGCTTCATATATTGACTCTCCATCAATCTAATCACTAATCCATTATAAAAGGTTTGAATTATTAACCAGTCTGGTAACGAATGATGAGGGCATTGCCTAAGAATATCTTTAAATGTCTCCAAAGCTTCATATATTGACTCTCCATCAATCTGACATAATGATGTTATGTCATTTCTAAGTTTAGCAGTTTTGGATGGAGGGAAATATTTGGATAGAAATTTCTGTGAAAGTTCTCCCCAAGTTCTAATAGATCCCAGTGCTAACAAATTTAACCACATCTTAGCCTTATCCCTCAGTGAAAAAGGAAAAGGTCTAAGTCTCACGTCATCTTTTAAGACTCTGTCATATTTAAAAGTAGCACACAGTTCTAAAAACCTAGCGAGGTGTAAGTTCAGATCTTCATTTGGTGTACCTCCAAATTGGTTGTTTTGTACCATTTGGATAATAACAGGTTTAAGCTCAAATGAATTCGCAGCTACATGAGGATTTTGGATAGATAAGTGAAATTCATCTGCTGTAGGATTTGCATAATCTCTTAGGGGTCTTAGTTGGTGTTCATTCTCCATTCCTTGATTGTTCACATTATTTTCCATTATATCAGAATTTATAGGTTCTCTTCTTAATCTTCTAATCCTTCTAATAGTGCGTTCTAATTCCGAATTGTAGGGTATAAAATTTTCAGGTCCAAATTTATGCATATAATTTGAAATCAGTACACAGTAATATAATTAACTAGATATAAAAAAAGTTGCAATTCAAGTAAAAATTTTCTAATAATCCTAATTTGTCCGTTACTCTAATTCTGATTTAACTCACTCACTCCATCACTCTCCGACAACGACGCCAAAAACTTGACGGAGTTTTTTTATAAACCAACAAATACAAGAATTTGACAACGCTACTAGAAGATTTAATTCCCCGGCAACGGTGCCAAAAACTTGTCCGGTGAATTTTATATGCTCAAAATATAAGATAAATATGGACGCAATAAATATTCAATAATTGTAAAGTCACACTTATCAACGCAAGTATACGTATCACTCAAGTAATATAGGGCTCTAATGGTGTCCTAGATATCAATCCCATAGGGAGTGGTTTAGAACTGCGAACTAAGATTTTGGAAAAGCAATACTTTAATCACAACAATGAAGTTCAATTTGCTTATCTGTCACTAATAGACAATTGAAATAAANTGTGCACGCTGCTGCACGCACCGCGACGACAGCTCTGGAGGTGGAGGACGAGTCTATGGAGGATGGATCCACGGCTGTTGCTCTGCCATTTCGGTTAGGCAACTCGCTTTGTGAGAACCGACCAATGGAGGTCACGCGGCTTAAGCTGATAACTGATACGGCCACCGGTTTCCAGCTCGAACCCTCTGATGCAGCAGCAGCAGCTATGGTGGAGGAAACCGAGGGTGGTAATTTGATATCCGCCGGGCCGGATTCTGAGATGTTGGGAGCTGTGGCTCCTGGCAGCGATGAAGACGACGATGCAGCTTCCGTTGGGCCGGAACCATCGATTGCCAGTGATACCAGCAGCATCGCCGGCGCTTTGGATGACTTAGGAAACTTCGATCTGGGTTTTGAGCTCGGTCTGCCTAACTCCATGGATGCGGATGCTGCAAAGACTTTTGAGATCTTAGCTGCTCCCGTGGTTGAGGAATTGAGTGTTGATGGTTTGGGTATTGGTGTGGAATATGATGAGATGAAGCCTCCAACTTCTGTTGATCAGATGGAGGTTCAGAGCGCAAGGGCCGCTGGGCTGAGACGCCTGTTTCTGAAAGAATGTGTACCGCTTTGGGGCTGGATCTCCATTTGTGGGAGGAGACCAGAAATGGAAGATGCATTTAAGGCTGCTCCGAGATTCTACGATATCCCACTCTGGATGTTGATAGGTGATTGTGCCATGGATGGGCTTTCTCCGANCATCTGTGGGAGGAGACCAGAAATGGAAGATGCATTTAAGGCTGCTCCTAGATTCTACGATATCCCACTCTGGATGTTGATAGGTGATTGTGCCATGGATGGGCTTTCTCCGAGTAAGATTAGCTTGCCTTCCCACTTCTTTGGAGTCTATGACGGCCATGGTGGCGTACAGGTACAAAGGTTTTGGAAAAGATGGCATTTTTACTGAATTACAGTATGCTGACTTTGGATTGGTGTGCTTGCTTGCAGGTCGCCAATTACTGCCAGGAAAGGATCCATCTTGCTTTGGCGGATAAATTAGCTCGTTCCAAGGAAGGTTTGGAAGGGATTGATTGGCAGAAGCAGTGGGAGAGAGCTTTCAGTGATTGTTTCACGAAGATTGATGATGAAGTTGGGGGGAAGGTTAGCAGGGTGTGTTTAGAAAGCTCATCTGAAGGTGGTGGCGGAAGAGGCAGTCTTGGTTTTAGCACCACATCCGATCCCGTTGCACCGGAAACTGTTGGTTCTACCGCTGTCGTTTCCATTATCTGTTCCTCTCATATAATTGTAGCTAATTGTGGTGACTCGAGGGCTGTTCTTTGTAGGGGAAAACAAGCCATGCCTCTATCAGTGGATCATAAAGTATGACTACAATTTCTCTAAACTTCACTTTTTACATTTATACTACCCAATTCTTTCATACCACATAAAAAGGATCGTCATTTTAACTTTTAAAATGTGGAAGTTGGCATGCATANTTGTAGCCTCGGGAAAAACTCACCGTCGGCGGGGTCAAGGGCGCCGTCGGCAGCCTAGTTCAAGTTTCCACATTTTGGTCGTTTTCGCTCCAAATTTGCTCCTTTTTGCATCTTTTTGCTCCATTGACTCTAATTCATCATTCCTGCAACAAAACATCAAAAATACCTTTCTTTAAAGTGCAATATCATCAAAAATAGTATAAAATAGGTATAAAAATCTCAGCATATTTTATTTGGGTCACATACCAACACCCAGGGTCAACCCTATGGTCAAAAAGTCCTATGGGCACTCTCCTTGAGCTCCTTCATACTGACCCCTACCTACTAAGTGCTAGAGGTTAGGACAAATATTTCGAACTTCAAGTTGAGTAAGGACGAGTTTAGAATTTCTAATGGTGAGGGTCTCTTTTCTACTTTTCTAGGAAGAGTCAACAGGAAAGTCCTATGGCTAGACCTTAGGCTACTAAAGAGGGAAAACTAAACCTCAACCAAAAGCCAGATCTAGTTTTCTAAGAATAGGCAATAAGAAAATCTTATGGCTAGACCTTAGGCTACTAAAAGGGAAAAACTAAACCTCAACCAAAAGTGAGGTCCTATGGCTAGACCTTAGGCTACTAAAGAGGAAAAACTAAACCTCAACCAAAAATGAGGTCACTATGGCTAGACCTTAGGCTACTAAAGAGGAAAAACTGAACCTCAACCAAAAGTGAGGTCAAGTCATATGGCTAGACCTTAGGCTACTAAAGAGGAAAAACTGAACCTCAACCAAAAGTGAGGTCAACTAGCTCCAAACACACAATTCCTAACACTTAACTTAATGCCACTCTTCATTAGAAGGAATGAATTGGAATGAGAAGTTTTCTGAGACATGTTGGTTTTTATAAGCATTATAATAAAAACTGTTCTAGAATTTCTAAGTTTTATGTCAATTGTTGGAAAAAGATGCTAATTTTGATTTTAATGAGGAATGTTTTAATGCTTTTAATTTATTTAAAGAAAATTTAATCACTTCACATATTTTTGTTTCGCCTGATTGGACAAAACTTTTTGAATTATTGTGTGATGCTAGTGATTATGCTATTGGGGTTGTTTTAGGGTTGAGATATGATAAAATTTTTAAAGTAATATACTATGCTAGTAAAATACTTAATGAAACTCAAATTAATTACAATACTAGTGAAAAGAATTTATTAGCTATAGTACATTCTTTTAATAAATTCTGACCTTATCTTATTTTAGCGCAATGTATTGTGGATACTAACTATTCTGCTATAAACTATTTAATGATGAAGAAGGATGCAAAAACACGATTAATTAGATGGGTCCTTCTAATGCAAGAGTTTGATTATCAAGTTGTGAATAGGAAGGGTAGTGATAATCAAATAACTGATCATTTGTCAAGGCTTGAAAAGGAAAATGATAATTTTAATGATGAAATTAATGAAAGTATTCTTTAAGAACAATTATATGGAATTAATGAATGGTGAGTTCCATGGTATGCTGATATAGTTAACAATTTAGTTAGTAACAATTTACCCTATGGACTAGATAGCCATCCAACTAAAAAGTTCATTCATGATTCTAAATATTATTTTTGGGAAGGAATTATATATTCAAAGATGTGTAAAAATTGAAGAAACCTAAGAAATTATATAAAAGTGTCATAAATCAGACTTTGGGGCACATTTTGGGGTTGATAAAATTGCATTTAAAATTTTACAATCTAGATTTTATTGGCCTACACTTTTTAGAGATATTAATTATTATATAAAAAACATCTTATAGATGTTAAAGAGTAGATAATATTTCTAGAAGTAATGAAATGCCCCTAAATTTTACTCTTGAAGTTTAAATTTTTGATGTTTGAGGTTTAGATTTTTAAGGGACCTTTCATGCAATCTTATGGACAGATTTATATTTTAATAGCTGTGGATTATGTTTCAAAATGGATTGAAGTGGTTACTTTACTTTGATGTAATGCTAAAAGTGTTGCAAATTTTTTTTTTAAAAATATTTTTACAAGATTTGGAATGTCAAGAGTAATCATTACAAATGGGGAAGTCATTTTATGAATAAAATAATTGAAACATTAACTCAAAAATATGGAATCAAACGTCGAATTGCCACAACTTATCACCCTCAGATTAGTGGTTTGATAGAATTATTCAATCAAAAAATTAAAAGAATATTGGAAAAAATTGTAAACTCTAATAGAAAAAATTGGTCTGCTAGACTTGATTCCGCATTATGGGCTTATAGGACTGCTTACAAAATTCCTATATGAATGTCACCATATAAGCTTCTATATGAGAAAACTTGTCATTTGTATGGAATTAGAGCATAAAGCTTATTGGGCAATAAAATGGTTTAAGTATATTATGAAAGATACTTGAGAAAAATCATTATTGCAATTAAATAATCTTAACGAGTTGAGAAATGAATCTTATGAGAATGCAAGAATTTATAAAGAAAAAATGAAAATGACACATGATCAAGAAATTTTTAAAAAGCATTTTGAGCATGGACAAGAAGTTTTATTATATAAATCAAGATTGAAATTATTTCTGGGAAAACTTAAGTCCATCTAGTTAGTAACATTTATTGTGATAAGAGTTTATCCAAATGAAGTCGTTCGTATTGAAGATCCTAAGACTGGAAGGATAATTAAAATAAATGGATGCAATTTAGAAGCTTATATAATAGGAGATAGTCAAAAATTTGAAGAGATCTTAATGTTGGGTCAAGCGGATTAAAACATTGGATATGTGAGGCTGACGATGTTAAACCAAGTGCTTTGTGGGAAGCAACCTATAGTTATTAGTGCGATTGACTTGTTTGTTGATTATTGTTGTGATGTAGTTTTGATGTAAGTTGGAGTCTTACATGATTATTTTGGTACAAAACATTATTATATTAATGAATTTGAAGATCAGATGAAAGAAATTTGAGATTTAATAAAGTTGGCCTTGCGCTATAGCGCCGCAATTTGAGTAATTTACTTGGAACCGTCAAAGTTCAGTTTTTTCCCTCTTTTTCTCTATAAAATTGCCTAAGATAGGAAAGGAAGCATCCCTTTGACTTTTCTAGGAAATTTGGAGAGATTTGAGAGTAGAGAAAGCAATTTATACTTTAAAGACTATGGAGAGCAATGACAATGGGAGATTTGAAGAAAAGAAGATGGTGCATAAGGATGCTCAGACTTATTTCAACGGATTTCTTGCATTGAGTTTGGAGTGACTTATGGACAAACTTGAAAAGATTGAAGGTGAGATTTCTCAACTGCATACCAAACTCAAAAACTCGTTCCACCAATTTGAGCATTTGGATTGGCAGTTGAAACTCCAATTCAACAATTTTGGCATGTTTTCAAGATTGTTAAGTGACCATGTATAACACAAATAAGTGGATTGATGATAAATTTGATTCTGAATTTCCTCGTGCTCCTTTCTATCATTTTAATGATTGAAATTTTTTGGTGGGTGAATAGGAGAATAATACCTATGATCACAACTGGTCTTAAGTGATTCTGTAGAAAGAGAAACGTGTTAATAACTAGTTCTTCTATGTAGTGTGCCAATGTTGTCTTTGTTAAGGATTTAGAACTTTTGGATGTTGTGTTTTTATTGTATTGGCATATATCTATGATTTTTTTGTGTTGTTTGTATTAAAAATATTATTTATATAAGAAAACAAGTTCTCTATTGTTGTTAAATGAAGACCTTATGTGTTTGAAATTATGAATTAAGTATTTGAATGTTAGACTTTGGAATGATGTCGAACCAAAAATTAGCCATTAAAATTGAAAAATTAGACTTTAAACTTCATAGATTTTATATTGTCTATCACGATATAAAAAAATGTAAAATTTTTGGTGTGTTTAAATGGCGCTATAGCGTCGAACCGACTCGAGAGTAGATTTTAGGGTCAAAATGCTGGTTGATGCCATTCTTGACCTTGGTTTGTCTCCTTCCTTTATTTTTCACATTTTGCTTCTGTAGAGCTTGGATTTGTGCTTGATTTGCTTGGAGAAAAAAAACTTCAAACTCTATATTTCATCATCTTTGGGTAAGATCTTCATCTTTGCTTTGGAAATTTTTTGACTTTATCATGGATTTCTTCCTCATTGTGGGTTTGGCCAAAAATTTTAAAATTTGGTGGAAATGGTGAGAAATCCATGGGTGAATGATTGTTTAGTTTAGAAAGTTTTTGTTGGAGCCTAAAAATCATATATTTGTGATTTAATCGAATTTTATTTGGAAATTTGAGATTTTTCATGGCTCCTAAAATGAAAATAGGAAAAGGAGTTTTTGATGCTGCTAAATTTGCTAGTATGAAAACACAAGATCGATACAATGATTTGGAATCTAAGAAACAGATTGTTGAACAAAGTTTCCTTCATCCTAGTGGAATAATTAAATTTATGATTGAAGAGTGATAATGGGAGAGTTTTTTCCATTTCACTGTCGTCGCTGTGATTTCTGTTGTTAGAGAATTTTATGCAAATTTTTCTGATAAATCGGATGATTTGGTTTATGTGAGGGGGCAGTATGTGGATATAAGTTATGTTCAGATTAATCACATTTATAAGCTTCATAGTGTTCCTATTTTTTTGTATTCTGAGTTTCATCCTCTAAAGATGAATTGGACGAAATTATGCAATTTTTGACTGATGGTAATGAAGTATGGAAGATTAAGAATGGACGTTGGGTAAAATTTTCATTCTCAAAGGAAAATGTTCATTCTCCTGCCTAACACTATTTTATTTCTAGTAGATTGCTTCCAGCTAATCACTTTAGTGAGGTAACTCAAGAAAGAGCCACATTGAACTATTGCATTCAGTTGAATAAATAAATTGATATAGGCTCTTTAATTTACAAGAATATGCTTATTTCTTCAAGGGGAGGAACTACTGGAGGTATGGGTTATCCTGCTCCTATTACTACCATGTGTGTTGAATCTGGAGTGAAATATGAAACTTGGGAAGAAGTTTTACCATCTCATAAACCTATTGGGAAAATGAACTTAGGGATGTATGGAAAACATACTAGAATAAGATCTAGAAGTAGAGGCTTTGATATTCCTTCTACTTTAGCTTCAGCTTCAACTTGTAGACCTTTTACATCTGGTACTACTTCTCTTGATGGTCAAATGGAACAACTATTTATTCAACAAGGAGATATCTTAACATTACAGAATCAAAAGAAAAGTTTAGAAGCCCATCTTTATTATAATGATGAGTATATGAAGAAAAAAGTTGATTATGAGATTGCTTATAATGAGGCAATGGAGAAATTCTTAAAAGGTGACCATTTTGTAGTATTTCCTACTTGCCAAATATTTATACCTTATACTCCTGATGAAATGGGGAAGGTTTTAGACTTTAGTTAAGATGATGATGAAGATGATGATGAAGGTGGTGATGATGAGTAGTGTTATCTATTTGCTTTGTCGTGTTTTGTTTTCTATTTTCATGTATAGATTTCTTGTAGTTAGTTTGATGTTTTATGCTTGTTAGATATTTTATGTTTAAATTTGCATTTGTATTCAACTGTTAAAGGCATGTTTATTACACTATATTGTTATATAGTTTTTAATGTTTATTTTTTTACTTCAATTTAAATGCTAGAATAGTCTTTTTATTTTCTTTAGACATGCTAAATTCACTGGTCTTTATTACTTGTACATGTACTATTATATTCTTTTTAAACTTTATAATTTTTCTTTCAGCCTGAATTATCCTGTTGAAATTAATTAAAAATTCAAGTTTGGGGGGGAATGAGAAAATCTTTTTAAAGAACTAAACTTTATTTGTCCTCAGAAAACGTATTTTTTAAGAAAATTAATTTAACATAACATGTGGTATGTTAGGTTAACTTAAGATAACTATATTTTAAATTTTATAAATGTTATAGAAAACTTAAGTAAAAGTTTTTAATAGTAAGGGTTAGTTCTAAAGTTAAAATATTTTGTATAAGAGGATAAGATTATGTTTATACTATTTAAAGTAAAGAAAATTGTATTTTGGAATTGTTAAGAGTTTTAGAGTTTTACTTAAATAGAAGGAATTGAGACTTTATGAAAAAATCTTTTTCAAAGCTAATACAATTTTGTTAAAATAAAGAAATAAGGAAATTTTTTAACTTTAAGAAGAGGACGGAGGAGTTTAAAATTATTAAAGGCTATCCAGATAAAGTAATCCTCATATGCCATGAAAAGAGAGAGAAATGATTGAAAAAGATCCTAAAGGAAAAAATAAAAAAGAAAAGAAAAATCAAATGAAAAAAAGGAGCAAAAATAAAAAAATGTGAGGAGAAGTTTGAGGAGATGCCTAATAAAATATTGGCTCCACTTAAATCATCTTAAAAAAATGAACTTAATTACATTTCTAAATTAAGGCTTATAGTATAACGTCCTTACTAATAAAGTCCTCATGTAGGTTCTTTTTTACTGTAATTTATTTAAGCATTTAAAATATGACCAAATTACAATTATTCTTGAAATAAATAGAAAATGAGAACTCTTAAACTTGACTACTAGATAATCTTACGTTTTAATTTTAACGTTAGTTATTAAAATTTTTTCTAAAGTTTCACTATCATATTTATTGAACAAAAACTATAGAATTCTCTAAATTAAACTCACTTCCACAAGTTATAATTTTTACATGGTATAAAGGATTTACATGAGCATAAGTAAAGTTTAAGTTTGAGGGAATGATATACTTAAAATTTCTTATTTTTAGTGCATATTTTTTTACCTTCTTATGCATAATTTTAGTGATATTGCACTTTAAAGGAAGGTATTTTGTATGTTTTTGGTTTCAGGTACATGGAATGGACTTTTGGAGAAAATGAGTGAAAATCGAGCAAAAATGGTGCAATTTGCATGGAGTCATAACGCTGCCCCCTGGCGCTATAGTGCCACAGATAGGTGTAGTGGGTGTTATAGTGCTAGTAACTTCCCTTCTAGAATATTCATTAAATTTGGCCAAATTTGAAGGGGTGTTGGATGCAACCCTTGATTATTTTCAGAGATATATTAATAGGGACAAAAATTAGACAAAAATGAAGACTTTTTGATAGCATTTGAAGGTTTTACGAAGTCCCACTTTTGTCTTTAGGTGTGATTTTAAGTGTGTTTTGTGTTGTAAGAGTAGGAGTTTGGTGAATTCTTTAATTAGACTCCAAAATTTTTGGTGGGGAGAAGACATAAGGTACTTTACATTTGTGTTTAGGTTTTTATTTCTAAGATTTGGATTTCATTACAAATTTGGTGTTTTGTTTTGTTCTCCATGAATTCTTAGTGGTTCCCTTTCTTTCTCCTTGCTCTTAGAAATTAATCTTGTGGGATGAGAATGATTTCAAAACTTCTTTTTTACTTTTAAAAATTGTGATGACATTTTCACCGATTCATAATTGACTATACAAATTGGCCACTTGTAAAGTTAAAATCTGTTGAGAAACATAAAAACCCAGGAAGGCTATGATTTCACCCAACTAGTGAGTGCCACAGTTCATTCTGGGCAGAGCCGTTGTGAACACCTAAAGGGGAGTGCATATACATAGGGAGATAAGTTTTGATGGGTATAAAATCGATGTTTCTATGGTAACATACTAGATTCTTTTTTCAATTTGGTTCAGAGTTTGGATCAGAAGGGTCTCTAGTAGGTTCTATAGAGAGGGCACAGTGGGTAATTTGGAGGTGAGAGTTCAAAATCTACTCAGCACTACTACACAAGCTGGTGAAAAACTCTAAATTAGCCAATTTTCTTTGCTAGCACCAAGAGGGGGTACAGAATATGAATGCTCCTATTTCTCACAATACATTATCATGTTCTTAGTCATTCAATTCCTATATAGATTAATATCTCTTTGTAAGGGGAAAGTTTTTTTTCATAATATTCAAACTCGTTAGAATTATAATCCCGATATTTTTATATGTAAGGATTTATGAAGTTGACACCACTACAGTGCCAAAACCTTGATCCTCATATGAAAACTAAGTTGTGTATTATATATATATATATATATATATATATATATATATATATATATATATATATATATTAAAAAGTTAAAT
>JXCR01139373.1:269819-333618 GCA_002079205.1 Phalaenopsis hybrid cultivar
GCTCTTGGATCATTCTCTTGGTCTCCATTTGAGTATTATAACTATGTTAAGCTTTGAAACTAACAAATCTTCATGTGTCGAAGTCCTCGGACATTCTTCCTCTCTTAATCCGGGGAGCCATTTGAAAATTCTATGAAAATGCAAATATAGTCCAAATATATTACTAAATAAAAAATCTAACTCCTCAGGCAAGGTTATTTGGTAAGAAACTTTTCACCATGAGTTTGTTTCAAGTATTTGCATCAAAAATCACAATTTTCGGATCTTCCAAAATCCATGGTGAAAATAAAAAATTTCTAAGTTAAAGTGAAGCTCTTACCAAGAGAAGATTAAATCTATAGTTTTTAGCCTCTGAATCCTTCTCTTTTGCTCACAATATGATGCCCTAAACCAAGGTCTTGAGGTAGAATATGACTCAAGTAGCAAAAATGGAATTTTTTTGTGCAATTTTGCAGTTTTTAAGGAAATATAGTGTGTTCGGACCTTTGGCGCAACATGCGCCAAGGCTCTGTCAGTTGGCGCATCATGCGTTAGAGCTCAAATTTTCTAGATTTTGATTTTTGTGAAAATCTGCTCCATACCACTTTACGTCAACCTCTATTTGACTCAAATAAAACTTTCTAAGCATATATAAACATCATACTAACACCAAACTTTGACAAACAACATAAAACTCACATTTATATATAAAATCTGTGCTATTACAAACTAACATTTTTCAAGCCAACAAACATCAAATTAAGTGTTCTAAAGCAAACCAACATCCTAAAACTAAAATCTAAACATTAAATTCAAAACATAAACATAGATAGTGTTCATTAGAATAGAAATGCAATCCAACACAACAACCGTGCTCTTACAAACTAACATTTTTCAAGCCAACAAACATTAAATTCAGTGTCTAAAGCAAATCAACATCCTAAAACTAAAATCTAAACATCAAATTCAAAACATAAACATAGATAGTGTTCATTAGAATGGAAATGCAATCCAACACAATAAACCAAAACAAACAGTACTACATAAAACATTCCGTGCATAAATTATGATCAAACATCATCTTCACTATCGGCCTTTTGGATATCTCCCATCGATTGGTAGTGCACATACATATTGTAGAAGGGTCGAAATGGAAATTCATCACTTAAATTTTCCTCCTCAATCAAAGCATGTTTCTTGAACATATGTACCAATCCATCTTCAATACACCCTGTATGTTCAAAATATTCCTTCAGTCTCCAATCTAGATGATCCAACTTTTCAAAAATATTCCCAATCACGTGCATGAGATTTTGCACATCATTTTCTATCTTCTTGATCCTTTTTGAATGTGCACTCGACTTGTATTAGGGCTGAACAGGTGATGAATTTTGAGATCCTTGATCCATCAGTATATTCATATCATTTTTATCTCCAATTCCAATACAGTTACAGTAGACTTTTGGATCCATAGGCTTCCAAGGAAGTAGCACTTTTTCCCAACTTTCCTAAGGTACTTGAGCTTGACTACAAAGTAAGAAAATAGTGGATGGATGTCCCAGTCTAGTTGCAGATCCATTCATAATCAAACCCAAAATTGAATTCAGAATAATAGCTCCAACATCAATAGGTTTTTTGGTTTGAATACAGTAATTCAAAATGACACTCTCCTCAGTGACCTTACTAATTTTCATGGTAGGAAGTAACTTTGGTGCAATAAAGAAGTGTCAGGCTTTTGAAACTGGATTTAAAAATGATGAAGGAAAACTTATATTTCCATCATCTTTGGTCTCCCAATTAACATCCTCATCCGTATGGTAGCGGTATAATTCATTCATATTCTCTCTTGTAGGGGTAAAGTTTGCATAATGGCAGATAGACACATTTTCAATCATAAGGATCTTATTTATTCTTGAAGGAGTGAATTGCACAAACCTACCACACACGTAAATCATTCCTTGGTTGATCCCATTAACATTTGCATAAAATTCTTTTACTACGGGAACAACAACATCGACAATAGTGTAGCAAAACACTTCCCAACGCCACTGTGCAGTAGTCTCTTCTACTAGAGTATTTGGCGTGTTGAATCCTGTCGGCATTATTTTGGTTGAAGGAGTTGCCCGTTAGAAGTTGTCGGCCGCAGGAATCGAAATCCTGTCGACTGCTTAGGAAGGAAATTTAATTTACATATGTATATATAGTTTAGAAAAATATGAAATCAAACTGACCCCATATTTTCCATTGTTTAAATGAAAGAGCACTATAACTCAAACATTGTACTTATCCCAAAGGATAAACACAAGATATGAGGATGAGGCTCGATCAAATAAATTAAGAAATATATGACATCCATTTGGTCTACGAAACCATTTATTTTCCAAAAAGTTCCCCTTTATAATATGAAGAATTAAATATGATTTATATTAAGTTGGGTTCGGACAAGCTTCCTATAAGGGCAAGCCCCTATAGTTAATTACATCTTCGATAACTGAAGTCACCTAAGAAAACACTCAATAAAAATCAGTAAATATTATCTTCAAAGATGTCAAAATGATATGACTTTTCAACGAAATTGGATAAAGAGGTGTGAAAGGGGAATAGTTCAAATTTGAAACATTTTGTTGTAGAGTCCAAAGGAGGAAGAACTAGGGGATGTCATAGATCCTGAGGAGAACCTCAGTGACTTCCCAAGCTATCCTATTATTTGGCTTCAATTTTGAGGATAAATTATTTAAGTGTTTCATTCTGCCAATTTTATTCATTAGGGCTTACATTCATGTGAAACAACCACACAAATAGCCTGGAAGATGTGAGGTTTTAGGTCGTAACAAACGACAACCTCAGAATCCTAAGATGAGTTATACAAAGGCCTAAAGATATGGTGAGGATTTATTTTGCATAAGCAAACAACCTTGAAATCTTATGGCTTGTTGTTTAATTTCTAAGGAAGGANATTAGGGCTTACATTCATGTGAAACAACCACACAAATAGCCTGGAAGATATGAGGATTTAGGTCATAACAAACGACAACCTCGGAATCCTAAGATGAGTTATAGAAAGGCCTAAAGATAAGGTGAGGATTTATTTTGCATAAGCAAACAACCTTGAAATCTTATGGCTTGTTGTTTAATTTCTAAGGAAGGAAATTGGTTTAACTGGGGAAGACTTGTTTTGTTGTTGAAGATGGCTGTGCTGCCCACCATGCTAGCTCCAAGCTCCTTGCCGTGACGAGTTTAAGTTTTATATTAGGTCAAGTTGAGATGTCAAATCAGATGGCCCTATAGTTAAAGTTCTTTAAATGTTATGGGGCATGTTGAAGTTTATTAGAGCGACACCGGTTAGGATCCTACGGTTGCCTCGTTCCGGCACCACTATTTTCTATCTGATTTACTTAGTCCAAATGAATTTACTAAACTCAACTTAATGAGTTCCATACTTTCATTTAGACCGTAGGAAATCTCGTTAGCAACNGTTCCGGCACCACTATTTTCTATCTGATTTACTTAGTACAAATGAATTTACTAAACTCAACTTAATGAGTTCCATACTTTCATTTAGACCGTAGGAAATCTCGTTAGCAACCGTAGGTTACCTCCTTTAAGGGATTTTTGGTCATCCGATAGAGACGTCTTAATTTAGTTGTAATTGTTAATTTGTGATGTTTGTGATTAAATTTTGAGTTGTCTTACGTTTTGAATGTTGTGGCGATGAATTTTATCTTGGTTGATTTTAGTTTTGGTTTTGGTTTTGTGGATACCCTAGCAGTTTTGGTTTTCATGCAGTGTGTCATCGTTGTTTAACATGCAAGCTCAAGACAAAAAGTACGGGAAGGTAAATGCATTAATGTAAAAGCGTACTGGGCAAGACTTCTCATTCTACCACCTGAAAGTTCAGTACTTCCAAGACATGTATATAATATTGCAAGGAATTTAAATTGCATGAGTAGATGAAGGTTTAGCTACCAAACCCCAAGCTATGACTTTGTTGAATCTCGGAAGATCCTAGAAGATAATTTTGGGATAAAGTACGATAAGTTCAATTTGTTCTTTAAAACATCCAAAAGATTTCTAATTTCTCAGGATATGACCCTAAACTATTTGAAGATCTCTTAAATTATTTTGAGTTCATTTCTGAACTTATCATAATGTTCCAATAATCATCCAAGTGTGGCTACCCCATTGCTTGGTGAACTTTACAAATTAATTATCCCAAGGGTAGGGTACTCAATTAATCAATTGACGCTTCTTTTAAGAGTTATGTGAGCGCCTCTAAGGCAAGTTTGAGTCATTTAAGGTTGTGGTGTCCACAATTAAGGTCAGACTTGTAGTGTTTAAAGATATTAATCACCAATCATATCATCTTCTAAATCCAATCAATTGAGTTTATACATCGAGCCTAGGTCACTACCAAGCCCTTAACAATCGTAATGAGGATTTTGGTGAAGATTAAGATTTTAATTTAAGTAACATGTATTTTCATTTAAAGATCACATTATCATCGATTTTGGGCTTAAGGAAATTAAATTATCATCATTTTAGCTTAAACATCTTACTTAAGAAAACTTATGAGATTAGTTGACTTCCAAGTCATGAAGATTGGGGGAAGTTATTATCTGTTGATGTTGTGCAAAGGTGGAGGGTTAGTTTCTACCTTATAATCCCATTGTATTTCAATCATCCAAACAAAATTATCAGGATCAAAGTTACCCATTTATCCCTTGTTAACCATAAATATTAATTAAGGCACCAAAGTCCAAAATGACTATCTTACCCCTAGGGGACTTCACCTCATAACTCTACAAACACAACTCAAATAACTTTGAAGGTTTAAAGGCTATGTCCATGAGGTAATTAAAATGTTAGAGGAGGATATGTGGACCTCTAAAAATTTGTTTTAATTTAGATAATTATTTAAATTTAGAAAATAAGATTTTCAAAAATTAATTTATTTAATCATCCAAAAAAAAATTATATATATGGAAAAATTATTAGAGGTTTCCTAAGGTCAGAGAAACACTTAGAATAAATTTCATGATTTTTTGAGTCAAATTTTAGATCAATTTTCATGATTTATTTAACTAGAATGTTTTAATTACAAAAATTATTTTTATATTTTTGTTAGACTCTTCTGAGTTCAAAAAACTCATAGAATTAAATTTTGTATTTTTGTGATTTTTAATTTATTTAATATAATTATTTTAGTGAGAAAAAATATGAAAATTCATTTTTTTAAGCCTTTAAAATTTATTTTTAACTTAAAAAAATTAGAAAAAATTTATAATGAATTCTAAGTGAACAAAGGACATTCCTACTCATTTTTAACCAATTTTTGTATTTTTGAAAATTTTGATTATTTTAATTATTTTAATTCAAAGTATGTTCTACAAAATGAAATATTTTCACAAAAATGGGTTTATTTTATAAAATGCACTGATCACAAGGAACTTAGAAAAATTATTTTCTTAATTTTTCTAAGCATATTAATTTAATATAATTATTTTTATATAAAAAATAAGGTTTCCTTAAGAAATTCATTTTAGTGCTTAGAATATGTCAAATAATTTTGATATTTTTAGAGTGGGTAGACATGATTTTTATGAACAATGTGGAGTTAATTTTGTTATTTTTTGATATGTATTTAATTTGCATAAATTAATACAAGGTATTTACATTTAACTAAGTATAAAAATTCATAAAATGATTCAATGCATCACAATACTTTTCATACACTTCTCTGATCACAGGAAACCTACTAAAATTGTTCTCATAATTTTTCAAGTGGTGTTCTGATTTATATAATTAAAATAAGACAAAATAGTCACCTTAGCTTGAAAATTAAGGTTAGAAGCATAGAGATACCCTCCAAACTTAGAAAAATTAGAAGACATAGCCTCTATCATGAGGAACAAACCCTCAGAATTTCAAGCCATGGTGAAATGTTTTAAGCCATGGAGAATTAAAATACCACAGAGGGTATTTAATTAATTAAAAATTATGGAGCGAGAAAATAATTTTCAATTGTAGTCCAAATTATTCTCCTTTGTTCACTGAGTAATAAGGTATTTTTCTTTTATTTTTATGATTTTTCTAGAGAAAGATATGGATTTTTGAAATCCCTATTTTCTTGCTTATCTACGCGGCGCTGACTAGATCCTAGGCATCTCCGAAAGAACATGCAGTGCTTCGCCATTTGATGTCGACATCCTCCTCAGCCACCACACAGACCACGATTTATTCACCACTGATCTATCCGGCTTGATCTCCTCCATCCGTTGAATACATGCGCTATCGAACAACTCTTCGTTATCGTCCCCAAGTGACCTAACCCATGAACCGTTCACACTAAAAACTTAAGATCTCAGCCTAGACTCAACTAAATCGCATGGAGTTTGTTCTTAAACCTTCATCTACTCAAGATGAACACATCTATATGGTTTATATGGTATGAAATATAGTAATTTCATATGGAGGGTTGAAACAAGCTAGGTTTAGGGTTAGAGTTCAATATCTTTGTCTGTGAGGGGAGGCCTCAATTAGATAGTTGTGGTAGCTTTGTTTGGTCTCAACAAACCTCCAGATGAAGTCTTGTGCCTTGGTGAATGATCTAGGTATGATTTCGACCAAGCTCGATTTCAGATGTTGATCAAAGTCTATGCTAGGGGCTATTTCAGAGGGGACTTTATGGGGAATCAACTTCTTTCACTGTAGGGATGGTGTGTACACATTTAATTAAAGTCTTATGAACTGTGGAGCTTTGAAGAGTTCTGTCCTAGTTTTGGGGCAAATTTCAGTGGAGAAATTGGCTCAAAGGGGTGGCTATCAATGATTGAGAGCAAGGGTATTGCACTTGGGATGGTTTAGAGAAGCTCTGGTGAGATTTTGGCTGAGTTTCCTTAGGGTTCCAACAACACTCTTCCTTGGCTGTGGAGAGTTCCATTGAAATTCATGGCTACTTGGTCGAGCTGAGGGCTTGGAGTTGGGTGCTAAAGCTTGCTGAGGTGGAGGGAAGAAAGGCTCCAATGACCAATGGGAGTGAGCCAAGTCAGAAAGGTTCAATTTTGGGTTTTGGCCACTTGGGGCTTCTTTGGACTGGTTTTTTACATCGACTGAGGAGGTGGTTGGCCAGGGTTCAGTCACTTCTTGGCTCAGGGAGGTCAGGGGGTTCTTAATGACAGTTAACCCCAAAGGGTAAGCAATGATGAAGAAGATATTTGAGTTTAGGCCAAATATGGGGTGAAATCCCTTAAATAAACAAACCATTGGTCCATAGCTCTCTTTTGATGGTTTATGGGGGTTTAGCCTGGTCCATAATGTGTGCTTAGTGTTTGTAGGGACCTTAATTTGGTGACTTTAGGACGACTAAGTCAATTTTGGCGGATGGGTCCAATTTGGGTTCAAATGGCTAACATCTGGGTTTGGGTTAGGCTAGGCATGACTTTGAGCCCAATTGCTTGATCAAAATTGTGTAGATGATTGTAATGAATATTTTTGGTGAAGGGTTGAAATGATTTTGACTCCAATTGGAAGGTCAATTTGAAGGATTTTGGGATTTTGGTCAATTTAGGCATGTTGGACTAGACTTGGGTCTTGGTTGGGCTAAGATTAGGCTAAGTCCAAATTGATGGTTGGAAATAGTCTTTAAGAATGTCATGAAGAGTTTTCAACATCAATTGGGTGTTAATTTTGGAGTTAAGGCATTCAATTTGGTGGAATTTGGAGACAAAGCCAATTTGGGGATTTTTGGATTTGGGTCAAAATTGAGTGCAATTGAGGTTTCACCAAAGGAAATTAAAGGTTAAATTTGATGTGTAGGAGTGTTATGAAGAGTATAGGATTCAAATTGGGGCAAAATGAGTAGGCTATGAGGTTCAATTAGGTGAGATTAGATCATATGGTCAAAATTGGGGGTTTTGATTTGGATCAAAATTGAGCTCAAAGCATGGGCCAATTAGGTTTGAANGCTAAGTCCAAATTTAAGGTTGTAAATAGTCTTTAGGAATGTCATGAAGAGTTTTCAACATCAATTGGGTGTTAATTTTGGAGTTAAGGCATTCAATTTGGTGGAATTTGGAGACAAAGCCAATTTGGGGATTTTTGGATTTGGGTCAAAATTGAGTGCAATTGAGGTTTCACCAAAGGAAATTAAAGGTTAAATTTGATGTGTAGGAGTGTTATGAAGAGTATAGGATTCAAATTGGGGCAAAATGAGTAGGCTATGAGGTTAAATTAGGTGAGATTAGATCATATGGTCAAAATTAGGGGTTTTGATTTAGATCAAAATTGAGCTCAAAGCATGGGCCAATTAGGCTTGAATTTGGTTTGGATTAGTCATATGAAAGGTGAATTTGAGTTTAGAATTAAAATTTATGGAAATTGGGACNAATTTGGTTTGGATTAGTCATATGAAAGGTGAATTTGAGTTTAGAATTAAAATTTATGGAAATTGGGACTAAATTGATGGACATTTCAGGCGAAATTGGGAAAATTGGGCCTTTAAAGGCAATTTGGGGGTTTTGGTCAAAATGGTCAAATTGGCCAAATTGGGTTCAATTGAAGGGCCCAAATTGGTTTTGGGGACACTTGAAGTGATTTTGGAGGTTTTGAGAAAGTTTGGAGTGCCAAATGTATTTTTGTATTTTTGGCAATTTTGGGGGTATTTTGGCAATTTTGGATTTTTGGGTGGATTTAAGTGATTTTGGTATTTTAAAATAGTTTGAAATGATTTTGAACAATTTTTAGTATTTTTGGTTGAAATTGGAATTTTTGGCCAAATTTAGGGTTCCAAGGGCATTTAGGTAATTTGGGTGGATTTAGGGGCAAAAAGCCAATTTGGATATTTTGGTAAAATTGGGGTATCAAGCACCTTATATGAGCCATGGACCAATGGAATCTTCATTTGGGTCCTCTATGTACCGGTCTTAGCTAAACCCTAGCCTAGGGCTAGTGGGTCTAGGGGACCATCTACNAATTTTTGTATTTTTGGCAATTTTGGGGGTATTTTGGCAATTTTGGAATTTTTGGGTGGATTTAAGTGATTTTGGTATTTTAAAATAATTTGAAATGATTTTGAACAAATTTTAGTATTTTTGGTTGAAATTGGAATTTTTGGCCAAATTTAGGGTTCCAAGGGCATTTAGGTAATTTGGGTGGATTTAGGGGCAAAAGACCAATTTGGATATTTTGGTAAAATTGGGGTATCAACCACCTTATATGAGCCATGGACCAATGGAATCTCCATTTGGGTCCTCTATGTACCGGTCTTAGCTAAACCCTAGCCTAGGGCTAGTGGGTCTAGGGGACCATCTACATGAGTCTCCCAAAAGGTCAAGGGGTCAAAGTCAACAATTTTGGATTTTAGGGTTGTAAGTGATTATGGGTGATAATGAGTGCAAGTGAGTGCAAGTGAGTGAACCAGCTCCAGACCAACACCCATGGACNGGTCAAGGGGTCAAAGTCAACAATGTTGGATTTTAGGGTTGTAAGTGATTATGAGTGATAATGAGTGCAAGTGAGTGCAAGTGAGTGAACCAGCTCCAGACCAACACCCATGGACAACCCTAAGGTNATAGATGAAATCATATTGCATTTTTTCTTCATCCATTCCTCGGAAAGTTAAAGACACCCTATGGTGTCGTACCCCTCGAATGCAATGTTTAGCGACATCTGCTCCATTTCCTTTAAGAACAAGCACTGAACCCACTAGTAGCGGAATCTCCACGGATCCCCTAAACTCGTCGGGGCCAATGATGTCCATCTCTTTCCTAAATAGGATATTAATTTTGCTCATGAAAGAGACTGTGCAGAAAGGTCTCACAAAATCGTGATAGTCAATATGCGGGGGTATGCAGTTGCCTTCATCATATATATTGATGATGTAACTGCTGAGAATACAGTCAGCTGAAAGTATGCTCCATCGGACTATTCTCTTGATCATCCATTTTATCATGGGAGGTAGTGGGCCCACTTCATCATAACTCAAAATCCCTGGGGATTTCCTTGTCTGTCTTGGGTGAAATTGTAACAGCAGCCACATTGTAAAGTGATCCTGCCCTTTCCACACACCCATTTCCATGGCTCAGAATTCTTTCCATCAGNCGTACAACATGTCCACAAAGAAGGCTAGTCGACTTCTAAAGGAAGGACTACCGGGACCCTAGGGTCAACGCATGAAGAGTAAAAAGTGGTGGGCAGAATCTTAGCCCGAAAGGCAAGTCAACTTCTAAAGAAAGGATTGTCGGGCCCATAGAGTTGACACATAAAATGTAGAAGAAGGTGGGTGTACACTATGTTGTACAACATGCCCACGAAGCTACTACATCCTTTCATGCCATTCATATTTTTATTGGCATATATATGTTTTATCTCCTGCACAAGTCGTTATCAAGAATGATCTGATGTAACATACCAAATCAAACTGGTATGAGGAGCTCTCATGCAGGCATCTTAAATTCATGACCAACTATACCATGCAAAATATGATGTTTGCAAAATTCAGGTCCAGGTGTGATTTTCCTTAAGTNAAAGAGGATCGAAAGTTAGGGACCAACCACGAAGAGAGGGAATCAGAAGTTAGGGACTGATTCCGAAATGAGAATTGAAATTTAAGGATCAATTTCAAAAAGAGGATCATAAGTTAGAGACTGACCTCCAAAGGAGGGAATCAAAAGTTAGGGACTTATCCCGAAATGAGAATGTGAAATTTAGGTATCAATCTCAAAAAGAGGATCGAATGTTAGGGACTGACCTCAAAAAGAGAGAATTAGAAGTTAGGGACTAATCCTGAAATGAGAATTTGAAATTTAGGTATGAATCTCAAAAGAGGATCGAAAGTGAGGAACCGACCTCAAAGAGAGGGAATCAAAAGTTAGGGACTGATTCTAATATGAGAATTGAAATTTAAGGATCAATCTCAAAAGATGATCGAAAGTTAGACACCGACCTCAAAAGGAGAGAATTAGAAGTTAGGGACTGATTCCAAAATGAGAATTGAAATTTAAGGATTAATCTCAAAAAGAGGATCAAAAGTTAGGGACCATCCTTGAAACGAGGGAATTAACAGTTAGGGATTGATTCCAAAATGAGAATTGAAATTTAAGGATCAAATATCCAAAAGAGGATCTGAAGATAGGGACCGACCTCGAAGAGAGGGAATCAGAAGTTAGGGACTGATCCCATAACGAGAATTTGAAATTTAGGTATTAATCTCAAAAAGAGGATCGAAAGTTAGGGACTGGCCTAGAAGGAGGGAATCAGAAATAAGATACTAATCCCAAAATGAAAATTTGAAATTTAAGTATCAATCTCAAAAAGAGGATCAGAAGTTAGGGACCGACNCAATCTCAAAAAGAGGATCGAAAGTTAGGGACTGACCTAGAAGGAGGGAATCAGAAATAAGGTACTAATCCCAAAATGAAAATTTGAAATTTAAGTATCAATCTCAAAAAGAGGATCAGAAGTTAGGGACCGACCTCAAAGAGAGGGAATCAGAAATTAGGGACTGATCCCAAAATGAGGATTGAAATTTAAGTATCAATCTCAAAAAGAGGATCGAAAGTTAGGGACCGACCTCAAAGAGAGGGAATCAGAAGGTTGGGACTGATTCCAAAAAAATAATTGAAATTTAAGGATCAATCTCAAAAGATGACCGAAAGTTAGGGACTGACCTTGAAAGGAGGGAATCAAAAGTTAGGGACTGATTCCAAAATGAGAAAAAAGTTAGGGACTGATTCCGAAATGAGAATTGAAATTTAAGGATCAATCTCAAAAATAGGATAAGAAGTTAGGGACCTCCTCAAAATGAGGGAATCAAAAGTTAGGACTAATTCCAAAATGAGAATTGAAATTTAAGGATCAATCTCAAAAAGAGGATCGAAAGTTAGGGGCCGATCTCGAAAGAAGNAATTGAAATTTAAGTATCAATCTCAAAAAGAGGATCGAAAGTTAGAGACCGACCTCAAAGAGAGGGAATCAGAAGGTTGGGACTGATTCCAAAAAAAGAATTGAAATTTAAGGATCAATCTCAAAAGATGACCGAAAGTTAGGGACTGACCTTGAAAGGAGGGAATCAAAAGTTAGGGACTGATTCCAAAATGAGAAAAAAGTTAGGGACTGATTCTGAAATGAAAATTGAAATTTAAGGATCAATCTCAAAAAGCGGATAAGAAGTTAGGGACCTCCTCAAAATGAGGGAATCAAAAGTTAGGACTAATTCTAAAATGAGAATTGAAATTTAAGGATCAATCTCAAAAAGAGGATCGAAAGTTAGGGGCCGATCTCGAAAGAAGGGAATCAGAAGTTAGGGACTAATTCCAAAAATGAGAATTGAAATTTATAAAGGGTTTATGGTGTTGAACCCATAGACAAGTTTCATGTGTAAAGGTTGAGATTATTGAGGTAGATATGTGAAATTTTGTTAGATTTGATGCAGACAAGGATGGTCGTGCTGCGCAAGCAAACAGTAAGAGACCCCAAAATTGAGAGAAACTACTCAACAGATTTATTTTTCTTTTCTTATTGTTTTTATCACGTTTAATTTTCAAAATGTTTTTTTATAAAATTTAATTTTTTTTGGTTGATTAATTTTCAAAAGTGTGTTTTATTTAAACTTTATTATTAAGTTTTTATTATTTTGTTCNAACTCAACATATTTATTTTTCTTTTCTTATTGTTTTTATCACATTTAACTTTCAAAATAATTTTTCTAAAATTTAATTTTTTTGGTTGATTAATTTTCAAAAGTGTGTTTTATTTAAACTTTATTATTAAGTTTTTATTATTTTGTTCTTTGTTCATCGTAGTTCAAAACCAACATATGGTTCTGTGACTTTTATCCATCACACAAAAGGGCAATTGAGCAAACAGATAAAATTTTCTAGAAAAGCTTTCATTAATCTGCTCCAATAAGTACTACATATTGAGTGCAGACCAGAGCCTCAAAAGGTACAATATGCTGAATGCATCAAAGTACATCTGGAAAACATCTCATGTTGGGTACATATCACAAGCTGAGCATATATGGTGCATATGTCATTATATCTGCTGTGTCAAATGCAATACAAAAAGGTGTCTCTTGAGTGTCCATCTCTGGTGTGGTGAGCTCCTGATCNGGAAAAGCTTTCATTAATCTGCTCCAATAAGTACAACATATTGAGTGCAGGCTAGAGCCTCAAAAGGTACAATATGCTGAATGCATCAAAATACATCTGGAAAACATCTCATGTTGGGTACATATCACAAGCTGAGCATATATGGTACATATGTCATTACATCTGCTGTGTCAAATGCAATACAAAAAGGTGTCTCTTGAGTGTCCATCTCTGGTGTGGTGAGCTCCTGATCGAGCTGACTTACTAAACCAATCTCCAGGACAACAGTTCCCTTTGCATATTTTTAGAGGGGAAACCCTCTCATAGCTCATACGACAGTAGTTCTTCCAACTCTGGATCTAGATGAAATCATATTGCATTTTTTCTTCATCCATTCCTCGGAAAGCTAAAGACACCCTATGGTGTCGTACCCCTCGAATGCAATATTTAGCGACATCTGCTCCATTTCCTTTAAGAACAAGCACTGAACCCACTAGTAGAGGAATCTCCATGGATCCCCTAAACTCGTCGGGGCCAATGATGTCCATCTCTTTCCTAAATAGGATATTAATTTTGCTCATGAAAGAGACTGTGCAGAAAGGTCTCACAAAATTGTGATAGTCAATATGCGGGGGTATGTAGTTGCCTTCATCATATATATTGATGATGTAACTACTGAGAATACAGTCAGCTTAAAGTATGCTCCATCGGACTATTCTCTTGATCATCCATTTTATCATGGGAGGTAGTGGGCCCACTTCATCATATCTCAAAATCCATGGGGATTTCCTTGTCTGTCTTGGGTGAAATTGTAATAGCAGCCACATTGTAAAGTGATCCTGCCCTTTCCACACACCCATTTCCATGGCTCAGAATTCTTTCCATCAGAAGGCCTGCTCGACCTCTATCTCTTAGATCAAATATACAGTCGAGAATACTGCTTTCGTCGCTTTCGGAGAAGACCCTGGTGTATAGCTCCAAGCCTTCTAGTATGTTGATGAATCTTCCTTAAACTTCTTTGTAGAATTCAAACTCCCTTTTGTTTACTTTACTCATCTTGTAGTATTCTATCGTGGAGATGGTTAGCGACTGTCGAGGATACTCCCTCATTTCAGTATAAGCATTAATCCAAGCTGGTGTTATCTCTGTCTGCAGCGAAGCATACTACTCTGTGTCCAACGGAATAAACGGCTTTGTATCTATTGGGATATATGGTTCCCCCATCGGGTGATCTCAAAGGAAGGACTGTCAGACCCAGAGGGTCAACACATAAAGCTTAGAAAAATGTGGGTGTATGATATGTTGTATAACATGCCCACAGATCTACTGAGAGCCTTTCATGCCATTCATACATATATATATTTTTATTGGCATATATATTTTTTATCTCTCGCTTAAGCTGTTATAAAAAATGATCTGGTGTGACATACCAAATCGAATTATCAAAGAGAGTGGACGATTAGAACATACCAACCCTATATATGGTACTGCTACCAGATATTTGGTATAATGAATTTCACTGGAAAAATATAATAGTATCCAAGAATGGTTGGTCAAAAAGTAACTTTTCAACCACAAAGGTATGTAGCTCTCAGGTTAACTCAGAAAACATCCCTCAAAGGGGAAAACACCACACTCATTTGGAGTGAGTGGGAAACTCTAATTTGGACCCATACGGGGTGTTCAACTGAATAAGAGTGTCAAGGAAAGAGGCACAACTTTCCCGCACAAAAGAGGTATCAATCGAACCTGACCTTGATCAGTTGAGACACGTAAGAAAATAGAGTGTACCAACCAACTGGTGTCTAGCCATAAGACACAAACTAAAACATATCCCATAAGAGAGAATACATCACACTCATCTAAAGTGAGAAAAACAAGAATATCCATAGAAATGTGCTCAGTTCAGACCCTATGTAGAATGGGTAACCGAATAAAAATGCTAGGAAAGGGCATGGCTTTCCTGCAATAAAGCAAATATCAATCAAAATTGACTTCCGACAATTGGAGATATTACAAAAGGTTAGCTAGGCATCATTTGCTAACCATGGAATGCTTAGTTATAAAGCTAAGCTTTGATTTTCTAAAAGGAGGGCATCTTCCACTACCACGCTCATTTATGATGGGTGAGACACGATCATTCGGACATGCTCGAAGCGAGGGACCGAAAAGAGAGNAAGGATACTCCCTCATTTCAGTATAAGCATTAATCCAAGCGGTGTTATCTCTGTCTGCAGCGAAGCATACTACTCTGTGTCCAACGGAATATACGGCTTTGTATCTATTGGGATATATGGTTCCCCCATCGGGTGATCAGTGGTCTGAAATCCATTGTCAGTAGATGTGTACTCCTCCAAAGTACTGTAGTGCTCCAGGTGGAGGACGTTGCAGTCCGGGCACTCCACAAATGCCCCTATAGCTAGTATACATGTAGGTATCTCAGCGTTGTGTGTCGGGCAACCCGTACAAAGAACATCTAAAACGCGTGGTATCTACAGTTTTGTAGCAAATTCAGACTCATAATCTGTAGCAGGTAACCTAGAAGAGGTCTCTCTCATGCCTGGATCGTAGATATTCCCTTCAGGGATAGGGGTGAGCAAATTTTCTGCCTCCTTCTGGCATCTTCTTTCTTCACGTAAGAAAGCTCTATGCTTTCAGCGGTTGGCATTTCTACGCTGAGTTCTTCGCAGCAGTGCGTCTGGTAGTCTTTCATCATTGAGAGCGACCAGGCTCCCAGTTGGTGTAGCTATCATGGATGGCAGGCGACTAGTCCCCTCCATCAGGTACTATTGTACTATCACTTTTTTTCTTTTTAGTGAGGAATTATCTCTGGTGCTTAACCTTAGTAGCGATGACAACCCTTCTTTTTCCTGAAGGCTAACCACATCCATTAGAGGGCCCTCATAGTCATGTCGACTTGACTGAAGTCCATGTCAAAGTTTATGGTGCCACCCTGTGATCCCCTTTCCTCATTAAGTGTGAGGTTCCAGCCATCTTTGAAAGCAAAGATCGGCCTCTGGTCTAACATTTTTTCTTTGTAGACGATAGGAAAAACATCAGTGAGCTGAAATTTAGCGAAAACAAGAACAAAATAAAGTGTTTATTAGGTAAAATTTTAGTTTATGTTAGTGAGAAGATCATTTAATTATGCATATATATATATATATATATATTTTAAAATTTAGTAAAATATCGAACATAAAGGTACTATCAAAGGATGTAACTTCAAAATTTTCATTTTATTGAAGTTAATTTTATTACAAAATCTTTAGACCCGGTCACAGACGTTTGGCCAAATAAATAACCCCAAAATGATCAAAATTTCAAAATTTCATGTCAAGCAATGTTAAGTTGCATAATATGTCTTCAGGTATCGTCCATTGATTGGCAGCATGAATCTTTCACCTCGGAAATCTACTAGCTGGTAGGCTCCTCCTATGTACACCTTTTCCATGATAAATGGTCTCTCCCAAGTTGGCTTGAATTTTCCACCTATCTTGTAGCATACAAGAATAGGCCTTTTGAGCACGAGTACGAGGTCACCAATTTTGAATGTCCTCAGGTGGACCAATTTGTCATCAGCTTGTACCATCTTTGCTTGATAAAAGCTCCAAATATTGTTGTGCTTCTAGCCGTTTTCCTTCAAGACTCTCTAGTTCCTCAAGTTTGAGTTTTGCACTTTCTTCTATTGTTAGTTGATTGGCAACAACGACTCTGAGAGACGACGTCTAAACTTCTAATGGTAGTACGACCTCAGACCTGTACACGAGCATGTAGGGTGTACATTGAGTGTGGGTCCTGAACGTCGTCCGGTAGGCCCACAAAGCTTCTAGCAATTTGTTATGCCAATCTCTTTTATTTTATTCAAGTGTTTTCCTCAAAATTGGTACAATGTCTTGTTGAAGGCCTCGACCAGGCCATTTGCCCTAGGATAGTAAATTGTAGAGTATCTCTAGTCTATCACGTGTCATTTGATGAAATTGTTGATTTTGGTGCTTCTGAAAGCTATCCCATTATCGAAGATTATTCTGTGTGGAACTCAAAAATGGTAGACGACTTGACTCTTAAAGAATTGAAGGACGTGCTATGTTGTAACTTCTCATAATGGCACTTCCTCTGCCTATTTGGAAAAGTAATCTATAGCGGCAAGTATGAATCTGTGTCCTTTGGAAGACGGAGGGTCTATTAGACCTATTATGTCTGTGCCCCAACATTCGAATGGCCACGAGGCGATTGTTGGGTGTACCACATTTGAAGGTTGGTGCAAGACCACTCCATGCACTTGACACTGGTGACATTTTTTGGTTGTATCCATACAGTCGGACGTCATTGCCGACCAATAATGTCCGAGTTTCTTGATCTTCATTTTCATCTTCGACCATGACTGATAAGCACCACATAATCCGTCATGTACTTCTTTGACAATATTTTGTGCTTCTGCTTTGCTTAAACATTGTAGCCACATCTGGTCAAATGATCTTCTATAGAGGAAAACTCCTACTAGGGCATATGACGTAGCCATTTTTGTGATGTGGTGGCTACTGACTTGTCCTCTAACAACTTTCCAGTATGTAAATATTCTATTAATGGCTCGCGCCAATCTTCATTGTTATGAACAACCGTAATCATCATTCTTTTCTTTTCTAAGCTTGTGTAGATTGTCGAGGTCGATTTGAGAAAAAAATTATCTTCCTTGTAATGTAATATCAACAAAATCCTCCAGGGGACATGTCAGCTCCTTAGCAAGTTTTGCTAGAGCGTCAGCATGGGCATTATCTCTTCTAGGAATCTGGTAGAAAGTTATATTGAGAATCTGCTTCAGCAGATTTATCGTGTACTAATGGTATTATGTAACCTTGGTTTCAAAATCTTGTATCGTCTGACAACTTGTTGGATAACGAGTTGTAAGTCGCCATAGATGGCAATATCTATTATGTCCATTGAGATTGCCAACTCCAATCAGGTAATTAAGGCTTCATATTTTGCTTCATTGTTGGTACATGTCTCTGTCAGGTGATAGGAGAATCTCAACATACCCTTATCTAGCGTGATAAAGATCAAACCAATCCCTGCTTTGCCTAGTATAACTGCGCCTGATCCTTTATCTTTTCTGGCTGATAAAGCTCCGTCAAAGTACATCTCCCAGCGTTGTGCACTAGAGAAGTCCATTTGTAATACTTATTAATCTAGTAACTCGTCATTAAGAGCGAACCCGATTGAAAGTTGGTGTGCAGCGAGGATGTCTGCTAAAATTTGTCCCTTGATAGCATGGAAGGGAACAAAAGTTATATCAAATTGCAACAGAATCATTGACCTTCTTGCTAGACATCCAGAGAGTGTTTTTCGGGTCATCAAATATTGCAACGGATTAATTTTGAGATTAGGGTAATCTTATGAGAGAGCATGTAGTGTCTAAGCTTTTGGGCGGCAAAAACTAGAGCTAGACAATGTTTCTCAATAGGTGGATACCTTACTTCTGTCAGTAATAGATGACAACTCAAGTAGTGGAGTGCGTTTTCTTTACCCTCGTCATTGACTTGGGCTAAGAGGGCTCCAAGAAAGTCATCTAAGGCCGCGATATAAAGTATTAAAGATTTTCCTGGGATAGGGGCTGCCAATATATAAGGTGTCATTAAATATTGTTTAACGTCCTCAAAATCCCACTGACATTTATTTTCCCAAACAAATTTGGCATCCTTTTTAATTAACGCCGAAAAGGGCTAACACCTCTCTGAGAGATTAGAACTAAAGTGTCTCATATATGCCAACTTCCCTTGAAAAGAACGTAATTCTTTTAAAGTTTTGGGATGAGACATTTCCAAGATAGCTTTAATCTTATCCGGGTCGATCTCAATTCTATGATGACGGACAACAAATCCTAGAAATTTCTCGAAGGTAACGCCAAAGGCGCACTTTAAGGGATTCATTTAAAGGTTATATTGTTGTAACCATTCAAATGTAATCCTCAAATCATACAAATGGTCTATTTTCATTTACTTTTGATGACCAAATTGTCTACGTAGCATTCCACTTTATTGTGAATGAGATCATCAAAAACATTTATCATAGCTCGTTGATATGTTGCTTCGACATTCTTCAATCCAAACGACATCACTGTGTAGCAGAAAATATTGATAGTTGTCCTGAATATTGTAAGTGCTGCATCTTCTGGAGCCATCTTGATTTGTTTGTACCCCAACGACCCATCCATGAAGGAGAAAATTTCATGTGTCAAAGCGATATCCACCATCTTTTCTGGTATTGGTAGTGGAAATTCATATTTTTGACATGCTTTGTTCAAACCTCTGAAGTCAACACAAACATGGATTTGTCCATTTTTCTTCTTAACAGGTACAATGTTAGCCAACCACGTGGGGTATTGCTCTTCTCTTACATAGTTAGTGTCTATTAACTTCTTCACCTCGACCTGCTCTATTTCAAGATGCATTCTTTTGGGAGCTTGCTTTACTGGGGTTGTATCTTTTTCCACCCCGAGCTTATGAACTAGAACCTCTGTGACAGTCCTGACATTTCATCATAACTCCACGTGAAGAAGTCTTTGAATTCAGTTAACAGTTTGATCAACTCTATAATTCTTCATTGTTGAGTAGAGAACTTATAAATGTAGGTCGGGGCAGAATTTCCGTCCCGAGATTAATTTTGCTTCAGTTCATCGACAGTTGATTTGATTTGTTCTTCAAATTCTGGCAGGGCATCTTCTATTAGCTGATCCGTAGAGTCATCCTCTATAACGAGGCAATCCTCTTCCAATTTATTAGTAACAACCATGGAAAGTTCTGAATCATCGACTAGTCTGACTGTACCAAATCCGAGTCCCACTTTTGAGCTGGGAGTTCAACTTTTAACATCCCATAATTTTTCAAAAAGTTGTAATTTATCTTTTGGCATCTATTTTGGCAAATGTCCCTATTGAATTAACATTTGTACACAAGGTGAAAGTAATCAAAAGGCAATTCCATTAATTCAATAGGATCATTGATCCGACTTTTTTTGTTGTGATAGATTGTGTAAAATTTAATTAAATATAATCAATTAATATTCAGATTCTACACAAGTATATGAATCATTATCAAGTAATACTGGACCTTCTATTTAAGCCCCAAATATCAATTCTACGGGGAAGGTTTAAATTGGAAAAGACAAATTTGCTAGGAAATTCACAGAAAGTCAATTGAAATCACTATCACTAATTTCAATTGTAGAGGTTTAATCAAAATTAAATTTCTAAACTATTGTCAAATCAAATATGCAAAATTTGAAACAGTAAATACTAATCTATTAACTATATTTATGTAACAAAGATTTTTATGTGAAAAGGCATCTTTCTCACTACTATGAGGCAATGGTAAAATGAGATAAGATAAATGTTCATAATATATATTGTGCCAAATAGGAGCAATTTTAATTCTCTACCCTGATACAGTGCATAGAAAATCATTGTCTAATCTCAGTGTTTAGTCCCCAAATTTGTGGCTAGACTAGGAGGATATCGGCTCCCACTCCAAAGCTCCCACTTCCCTTCACCTAAAGGCTAGCTCTCGCTTCAATTTTTAATCACTAAGACTGAATTGAAGATTTTAGTCTGTCAACCTAAAGGTTCTCCAATTCTACACCCAAGAAAGAATATTTCCCTATTTATTTGCACTTAATTCCATAAACGAAGTTCTCCTTCATGGAATCAAATGTGATCCTTACTTTGTTGTAGAACTCATACTCCATTTCCCGGATCATATGTTTCACAACACATTTTAACTATTCAATTGGCCAGATCAAAAAGTAAATTAAGTTCGGAGTTGAAAAACCATCACAATTTATTTTGCAATTTAATATTGGCACATTTATATTCTCTTCATTTCACCATATCTCAGAGTAGGGAGAAAGATAGAGGGAACTACTCAAACTTTATGAGAAAGAAATAACAAAACACAAATTTCATATATTAAAAAAAGTTCATACACACTGATAAACAAACAATACTTATCCGAAAACTCTTTCTCAAAATAAATCATTTGTAGCATTTCTTTAAAAATGCACGAAGAAGATATCTCTCACTGTTCTCTTTCTCCAACACTCTTACATAAAGTTTCAAACTAAATCTCACCTCAAAAACTCTAAACTATGAAAACAAAATCATTAATTAACTCCGATATGGAAGTGGAATGGAATGATGTGGTGCAAAAAATGAAAGTAGAGGAGTGAAAAACGTAGAGGAGCCCATTTTCCAATGAAATTCAGCCTCAAACAGAGCCCAAGGTTGATTCTCCAAGAGGTGCCTCCAAAACTCTTCAAAAATTTATCCAAATACATCAAACTTTCTAGAAACGGGGCTGCACCGCCATTGGAGCCGTCGGCGCTGGTCTGGCGCCAAGTAAAAAATCTCTGCGTTAATTTGTTCTACGCCGTCGGTGCTGCCCTTAGCGCTGTCGGCGCTGAGCATCTTTCAAAAATGTCATTTTGACTCCAAATTTCATCATTTTTTTCTTTCTTTTTTGCTTTAAGCCCTAAAAATCAACAACCTACAAGAAAATATCAAAATACCTTCCATTAAAGTGCAATATAATAAAAAATATGTATAAAATATGGGTCTAAAATTGCATATATTTTTGATGTATCAAAATCCCTCAAACTTACATTATACTTGTTCTCAAGTAACTCCTTTACTACATAAAAAATATGGCTTATGATAAAGACCTTAACTCTTAGACTTCCATATTTTAGTTTTCCAAATATAATAGTATAACTTAAGAAAAATTCAAAACAACTTCAGCTAATAATAAAGGTGTAAAGATATTCAAAAATTAAGTCTAAGATTTCTGATACTCTATTTCTTTCAAGAAAAATTGCAATTTGTTATATTAAAGTCACTTAGCAATTCATATGAAAAAGAACTTCATAAAACTTTCTTAATAATTAAGTTAACATTCAAATAAAATGTTTAGAAAATGTGTTCAAGTCTTTTTCTTTAAGTTGATTCAAGTGAGGCCAATTTTTAATTAGGCATCTCCTCAAGCTTCTCCCCATATATATATATATATATATATATACATTTTTTCTTTTTCTTTTCTTTTCAAGATCATTTTTAATCCCCTTTTTCTTTCCTTTCTTTCTTTTCTTCTCTTTTTTTTTTATATATGTCAGGATTACTATATCTGGATAGCCTTTAATGATTTTGAACTTCACTATCCTCTTCTTAAAGTTAAAAACTTTTTACATTTCTTCACTTAACAAATTTATATTAACTTAAAGATTTCATAAAGTTTAATTCTTTTCTTTTTACATGAATCTTTTAAGATTTTTAATACTTAAAAAATACCAATTTCCTTTACTAAAAATAAAAAAACATAGTCTTATTCTCTTTTACCAAATATCTTAGCCCCTAGAATTAACCTTTATAATTGAAAATTTTTACTTAAATTTACTATATATTTAGAAACATAAATATAGTTATCCAAAGTTAACCTCTAATACCAAAGGTCATATTAAACTTAAAATTTTGAAAATATAATTAAGTGAGGACAAATAAAATTAAGTTCTTTCTCTTTTTCTAAAAATGATTTTTCTTCTTCTCTCCCCCAAACTTAAATTTTTAAAAGATTTTTAAATGAAGAGCTTTAAAAATGAAGGGTAAAAGAAAGCATTAAATACATAAAAAAAAAATTATACCTATTGGAGATTCTGATTTTTTAATGTAAATTTTGAAAATACTACAGGTGCTAAAATGAAAACTACAAGGTTAAAAACATTAAATTGCACATAATATATATAAAATTTGCTGAGAAAGTACTAATCACAAAACAGAACAAAGTACTAAAAATAACAACAGAACTAAACTAAATTCTGAAAATGAAAACAATTTTTCACATTACAGTTTCATATAACATAACAATAAAGTCTAGACTACATCACAATACAAACAGTACAATCACACAATACAAACACAAACAAATAAACAAAACAGATCACCAATCATCATCTTCCTCATCATCGACATCTAACTTCTGCTGATGATATGGAGTATAAGTAGGGTGAATAAGAAACTGAACTGTATGGTCACCCCTCAGGTATCTCACTAAAGCATCATCATAAGCAGCATCGTACTTAATTTTTTGGCGAATCAAATCATCAGTGTGAGCATTTTTGGCCTCTATATTCTGCATCCTATGATCCATCCTCAAAATATCTCCATGTTGTATCATCATCTGATCTAACAACTCCCTGTTGTTGGGGTCACTTGAAGTAGGCTCACTAGGGGTTCTAGAAGTAGAAGGAATATCCCTGGCCTGTCTTCCAGATTTCCAATCAACATGGGACTCGCAGGCCCAATGGGTCTCTGAGGCTCAATCCTCTCCTCATTAGGTCTGAAATCAACTCCTGCATGCTCACAAAGTGTATAAATAAGAGCAGGGTGTGCCAATCCACCCGCGGTCTCTCCTAGAGCAATAGATCGAATGTTCATATAAATGATAGAGCCTACATTTATATCCATCACTTGCTGAATACAAGTAGTTCAAGATTGCTCTATGCTTGGTCACTTCAGTATGATGATTCGTTGGAATCATCCTCCCATAAATAAAATAGTGTCAGGCTTTAGTACTACATTTAAAATAGAAAGGGGAAAGTTAACTTTAACTCCATTTTTATTTTCCAAGCCCCTTTCTTACTAGTCAAAAAAGAAATAACTTCATCTAAAGCCTGATCTGTAACATAAAAAGAATGATACTGGCATCCATACACATCTTCTACAAAATAAAACTCATTTATTTTCCTTGGAGTAAATTCTACCCTTTTTCCACGAACAAATACATAATCATCAGAAGCTTCAGGAAGGTTGGCATAAAATGTCATTACAATCACAACTATTGTATTGATAATAAAATAACAGAATTTTTCCCATTGCCGAGCAATAATCAAACGTTCAACTTCTCCTCTCAGATTTTTAAAACCTCGGTCCTGAATTACTTTCTTATTTTCACAAATGCTATGAAATTGAGCACTGGCTCTAAAGCTAACAAATCTCAGCTTGTCATATTCTACTTTCTTTTTGCTTGATCTAGGTGCCATAAGAAATCTAGAAAATTTTGAAAAATCCGAATAAATTCTAAAATTCCAAAAATCAAAATGTAAAACATTTTAAACTTATATCACTATATAAGAGTTCATCACCAAAAGATTTTCTCAAAAATTTCTCAAAAAAAATTTCATATTTTCAGATCCATGCAATGTGAGATTAATCCTTCGTGAAAAAAAAAAAATTTTGGTTTAAAGTGTAGCTATTACCTAGAGAAGATGAAATCCGAAGTCTTTTAGCCTATAAATCGCGTCAAATCCTACAACAATCAAGCCCTAGCCACCCAAACCGAAGGTTGAAGATGACTTAAGCGTAAAAATGGTGGCCACAGTAAAAATTGTGAATTTTTAGGGGTTAAAATCTGTTGTCGGGTCGAGGGCGCCGTCGGCGCTGAAGGCCCGAAAATTTGTTATTTTTATTTTTTTTTTATTTTCAATTTCCTATCGACTTACTCCAAAATTTTTAGTACTTTAAACACAAATTTTATCTAACAATAATTCACAAAACAAAACATTTCAACAACACAAATTTTCACAAACAACAACAAACTAACTTTTATATATGAAAGTACACTTTTTACAAACACAATTTTTAAAATTACACAATTACATACGAAACAAACTAATTATAAATCAGCGTTAAAATCAAGCCAAAACACTAAATGTTGTCACAAAACTATACACAAAATCAAAGTTCATAATTCTAAAGCAAAAAACAAACCAAACCAAATTAGATCCACATAATTACACTAAATTTATATAATATTCTAAAATAGGTAGAGAATTTAAAGTCTTCAATTTTGACGTCTCTTCTTTAGTGATTTCTCCTCCTCTGATATCTCTCATAGATTGGTAATGAACATATAAGTTGTAGAAGGATTGGTACGAGAATTGATCTGTCAAATTTTCTTTGATCCACTCTTTTTCTTTAAACATCCGAACTAATCCTGCTTCAAAAGTTCCAGTGTGATCAAAATTTTCTTTTCATTCTCCAATCTAGGTGATTAAAAGGTATTTAAGATCTTCTACTGCATTCATAATACTGTGAAGTTTCTTCCATTTTTCTTCAATTTCTTTTCCAAAGAAAGTGAACTTCCAACTGTTGGTGGTATTAATGGAGTTGAAGCATGTGAATATTGATCTATGATAGTTTCTAATACTTCATTTCCATTTCCATAATAATTTTCATCTATAGGATTCATGGGCTCCCATGGTAATAAATCTTTTCCTAACTTTCATATGGAACTTGGGCTTGACTGCAAATCAAAAAGATGGTAAATGGATGCCCAAGTCCATAAATTGGTCCATTAGTAAGGATACTCATACTAGATTTAAATATAATAGACCCTATATCAATGGGTTTTTCCATTTGAATGCAACAATTTAAAATAGCACATTCTTTGGTAACTCTACTAATTTTCATAGTAGGGAGTAATTTTGCAGCAAGAAAGAAATGTAATTGCTTAAAAATTGGATTAAGTAATGAAGTGGAGAAACTAACATATCATCTCGTATCTCCCACATATCACTTTCACCCGTCAGAAGATTATACACGTCTTGCATCAAATCTCGTGTAGGAATGAAATTTGTATAATGAAAGATTGGAACGTTGTCTACCATATACAATTCATTAATCCTTGTAGGAGTAAATGGTACAACCTTACCTCGTACGAAGACAACACCTTGAGTAATTCCATGTAGGTTTGCATAAAGCTCTTTCACCACAGGTACGACAACCGTAGACGTAGTGTAACACAAAACTTCCCAATGCTTTGTAGAATGATTTTATCAATCAAACCAGTAGCATTGATCACTCCATGATTAACAAATCCTCTTTCCTTGATCAATCTCTTCATAATAACTTTATCCTATAATTGCTACGCGTTGAAACTAATAAACATTACTTTGTTGAAAACTCCATACCTCAAAGTATTTCTGGAATTGGAAGCCATAGAATCTGAAAATAGTATGTTACTAGGCATCCATGGATGTTTCTAGGCCTTTTTAAACTCGTCCCAATGGTTTTTATGAAGTGAAATTGCGCCAAAACCCGCCAAAAGTTGTTTAAAATTGTCCAACCGCAATCGGTGCTGTCGACGCTCCCAATTGGCGCTGTCAGTGCTGATATCCATTATCTAGGGCGTCGTCAGCGCCCATTCTGGCTTCATCGGCGCCAGTGGCAAAAATTATGATTTTCATTTTTTATTCAATTTGATTCCAAATTTTCCTCCAATACCAATATTTGACTTAATTTATAATAAATGCAATTGTGTAGGTTTGTTATCTAGTAATATATAAGACACTTAACAAAGTAAGTAGTAATACATAACAATATACGTACGGGTTGCCTCCCACAAAGCGCTTGTTTTAAATTCGTCAGCCCAACATACCATTTGTTTAGTTGGGTTGACTTAACATTAAAACATCTTTAAATTGAGGATGTACCCTTCATAATAATATTTAAAATGATGCCCATTAATTTTAAATATCTTTACAGTGTTAGTATCTTTAACAACAACAGTTCCATAATGATAGAATTTAATCACTTTAAATGGTCCTAACCATCTGGATTTTAGTTTTCCTGGAAACAATCTCAATCTTGTATTATATAATAAAACTTCTTATCTAGTTTCAATTTTCTACTTAACAATCTTCCAATCATGTCATATTTTCATTCTCTCTTTATAGATTTTTGTATTATCATATGCCTCATCTCTAATCTCCTCAAATTCATTGAGTTGCAAAAACTTTTTCTCACCAGCATCCTTTAAACTAAAATTAAATTCTTTAATAACCCAAAATGCTTTATGTTCCAATTCTACTGGTAAATGACATGTTTTTCTAAAAATTAATCTATATTGGGACATTCCTATAAGAGTTTTTTAAGCAGTTCTATATGCCCATAATGCAGTATCTAGTCTAGCAGACCAGTCTAATTTATAAGGATTTATAGCTTTTTCTAAAATACGTTTAGTTTCACGATTCGATATTTCTGCTAAACCACTAGTTTGACGATGATAAGCAGTAGAGAATCTATATATTATATCATATTTCTTGATTAATTTTTTTATTCTCTTATTCCTGGAATTAGATCCTCCATCAGTAATGATTACTCTCGGCATTTCATATCTTGTAAAAATATTTTTAATTAAAATTTAGAAACACTCTGAGCATCACATTTAGGCACATCAATAGCTTCAATTCACTTAGACATATAATCAACAACAAATAATATATAAAAATTTCCAAATGAAAGCATAAATGGTCCCATAAATTCTAATCCCCACACATCAAAAATTTCAACTTCTAATGTGTAATTTGGAGGCATTTCGTCTCTTCTGGAAATATTTCCTACTCGTTGACATCTATCACATGTTTTAATATATTCATTAACATCTCTAAAATTAGTAGGCAAATAAAATCCAGCTTGCAAAATTTTATATGCAGTTATATTATTCTAAAATGTCCTCCAAATTCAGAATCATGACATCTTTCAATTATTTGTTGAGTTTCTTCAATAAGGCACACATCTTCTAATAATTAAATCTTTACATTATTTATATAAATATGGGTCATCCCAAAAATAGAATTTTGAATCATAGATAATTTCTTTAATTATGGATTCTTGATATCAGGTGGTAGAATGTCACTTACAATATAGTTTATTATATCAGCATACCACGGTACATCCATTTTATCAATACTATATAAAGGTTTATCAGGGAAATTTTCTAAAATTTCATTTGCAAAATTAGCTAATATTTCTATTTCTATTCTAGACAAATGATCAGCTATTTGATTATCATTTCCCTTTCTATCAACTAAGGTAAAATCAAACTCTTGCAATAGAAGTATCCATCTAATTAGTCTTGGTTTAGCATCCTTCTTTTGCATCAAGTATTTAATAGCAGAATGATCTGTATGCACTATACATTTAGTTCCCATTAAATAAGATCTAAATTTATCAAAGGCATAAACAATAGCTAATAACTCTCTTTCAATAGTAGTATAATTAATTTGAGCATTATTTAGAGTTTTACTAGCATACTATATAACTTTAAAACCTTTGTCGTGCCTTTGTCCTAATACAGCCCCAATAGCATAATCACTAGCATCACACATTATTTCAAATTATTTCTCCCAGTCAGGTGGTAATATTATAGGTGCAGTGATTAATTTTTTCTTTTAGTAATTCAAATGCTGTTATGCATTCTTCATTAAATTCAAAATTTGTATCTTTTTCTAAAAATTGGCATAGGGGTTTAGTTATTTTGAAAAAAAAATTTATGTAGCGTCTATAAAAACTAGCATGTCTTAGAAAACTTCTCACCCCTTTAACATTATTAGGAGGTGGTAATTTTTCTATAACTCGATTTTTACAAGATCTATTCCATGCCTTTTTCAAAAATTTTATGCTCAAGAACAATACCTCATGCAACCATAAATTGACATTTTTCTCAATTTAAGACTAGGTAGATTTTTTCTCTTATCTCTAGAACTTTTTCTAAATTATGAAGACATAACACAAACAAAGTCCCAAATATAGAAAATCATCCATAAACACTTCCATTCCATGCTCTATAAAATTGCTAAAAATTTACATCATGCATCTTTGAAATGTTGCAGGTGCATTGCATAGTCCAAAAGACATTCTACGAAAAGCAAATATTCCATATGGACTTGTAAACATTGTTTTCTCTTGATCCTCTAGAGCAATAGAATTTGGTGCTATCCTGTATATCCATCTAAAAGCTATAGTATTTTTTCCCAGCCAATCTATCCAACATTTGATTTAGAAAGGGTAAAAGAAAGTGATCTTTTTTGGTGGCCATATTTAGTTTTCTATAGTCAATACAAATTCGCCAACTAGTTACCTGTCTTATTGGTATTAATTCATTTTTCTCATTTTCTTCAACAGTCACTCCTCCTTTCTTCGGAACACACTGAATTGGGCTTATCCAAGCACTATCTGAAATATGATATATAATTCCAACATCTAACCACTTTAAAATCTCATTTTTAACAACTTCTTTCATTCTTGGGTTTAATCTTCTAAGAGGATCCACTTTAGGTTCATACTGTTCATCTAATAAAATTTTATGCATACAAATTGAAGGATTAATTCCTTTAATATCCGCTAAAGTCCATCCAAAAGCCTTTTTATACTTTTTCAACATCTTTATCAACTTTTGTTCTTGAATTTCAGTTAACTTAGAAGATATAATAATAGGCAATGTAGATGACTCTCCTAAAAATACATACTTTAAATGGGCAGGTAATATCTTCAATTCAAGTTCAGGTGGTTTAATACTTAAAGGAATAAGATTTTTACTATCATATTCTAGCAAGTCTAGTGCTTCAAATTTGCTGATAATAATCTAAATCTTCTTCTTTTACTTCATTTTCAGTATAAAAAATTTCTCCTTGCTTTAATTTATCTTTGAATTCATTCTTAAACTGCTCATTACTTAGATAATCAGCTACTTCCATCATGAAACATTCATTATCTTTTTCTATTGCAGGATATTTCATAGCTTTTGCTATATTAAATTTCTCTTCTTCATCATTAACTCTCATCGTTAGATCTTTTTTTGCACATCTATTATAGCTCTCCCTATTGTGAGAAATGGTCTTCCTAAAATAATGGGAATCTCTTTATCTTCCTCCATATCCAATACTATAAAGTCTACAGGGAAAATAAATTTGTCCACTTTTACTAGCACATCTTCTATAACTCCTTTTGAATAAGTTATTGATCGATCAACTAACTGAATAGTTACAGTAGTAGGGGAATTTTCTCCCAAATTTAAATGTTTAAAAATTAATAAAGGCATAAGATTTATACTCGCTCCTAAATCACATAAAGCTTTTCCGTAAAACTTTTCTTCAATTGCACAAGGTATAGTAAAACTACCAGAATCTTTTAATTTTTTGGGAAGTTATTTCTGAATAATAGCACTACACTATTCACTAAGTGCAACAGTCTCATGATCTGTAAACTTCCTTTTCTTATTTAATACATCCTTCATAAATTTAACATAACTTAGAATTTATTCCAAAGCCTCAACAAAATGAATATTTATCGTTAACTTCTTAAGGATTTCCAAAAATTTTGTAAATTATTTATCTTGATTCTTCTTTTTCAGTCTTTGAGGAAACTTAATGATTTTTCTACAGGGCTCTATGTTTGTTCATTTTCCTATTGATCATTTTCCATTTCTTCCTTTTCTTCATCAACTTCAGTTTCTATTTGGATCCTTCTTTCAACTTCTTTTCCACTTCATAATTGAATAGCTTTAATTTGTTCTTTATTTTAATATTTTGGATTAACTTCCACAATACTTGGAAGAATTCCAGAAGGTCTATTACTAAGTGCAGTAGCAATATGTCCTAATTGATTTTCAATATTTCTAATAGCAGTCCCTTGATTTTGTATTTGATTTCCCATATTCAACATTACTTCTTCTATTGTCAATTTCTTTTCCTTAACTTGTGGGTTAGGGTTGGAGTTAAATCCTGGAGGATAATAAGGTCAAAAATTAGGATTTCTTTGATTATTCAAATTTTTGGATGGATTCACGAAATTATTATAATTATTCCAACTAAAATTTGGGTGATTTTTCCAACCAGGGTTAAAATAGTTAGAATAAGGATTGTTATGTCGATTATTTATAGCGTTTAAAGTTTCATAAGATGATTGAGTATCAATAATCTGTCCTAGTGAATTCTCCTCTAATACTGGGGTTACTTGAGAATAATTCATTCCCATTTGATCAATCTTTTTAGAAATAGCAGCAATTTGAGATGCCAAAATAGACATTGCATCAGAATCATGAATACTAGCTACTCTCTTAGGATTTACCCTTTAAGAGGGCCAATGAAAATTATTAGTAGCCATTTCTCATTATGTGGACATTTTCTAAGAAGATCTTTAAATCTTTCCCAGGTTTCATATATTGATTCCCCTTCAAACTGACAAAAAAATGTAATATCATTTCTAAGCTTAGCGATTTTCGAGGGTGGAAAATATTTAACCAAGAATTTTTGTGATAGTTCTCCTCAAGTTCTAATAGATCAAAGTGCTAACAAATTTAACCAAGCCTTGGCTTTATCCCTTAATGAAAAAGCAAAAATCTAAGCCTAACAACATCATTAGACACTCCGTCATAATTAAATGTAGCACAAATTTCAAGAAAACTAACAAGATGTAAGTTAGGATCTTCAGTAGGTGATCCTCCAAACTGATTATTTTGTATCATTTGGATAATAGCAAGTTTAAGCTCAAATTAATTAGCAGCAACATCAGAATTTTGAATAGTCAAGTGAAGTTCATCTACTGTTGGATTCGCATAATCTTTTAAAGGTCTTTGTCGATTTTCATTTATTGGATTATCTAAGTTATTTGCCATTATAAATTTTTAATTTCTCTTTGTTGTTTTTGAATTTTTCTAACAGTACGTTCTAATTCTGAATCGTAAGGTACTAAACCTTCAGATCCACTATTTCACATAAACAAATAAAGCAAGCAAAGTAAAACACTCTAATAAAAATATTTCTTTTGAATTTTGAATTTTTAATATTTTTTTATTTATTATTATTTTTTAATAATAATAATTCTTTATGATATATATATTATCTTTAAATTTCCTAATTTATCAAATCTATTTAATTCAACCGTTACCTTCCCCGGAAACGGCGCCAAAAACTTGATCTGACTTTTTTTGTTGCGATAGATTGTATAAAATTTAATTAAATATAATCAATTAATATTCAGATTCTAAGCAAGTATATGTATCATTATCAAGTAATAATGGACTTTCTATTTAAGCCCCAAATATCGATCCTACGGGAAGGTTTAAATTGTAAATGACAAATTTGCTAGGAAATTCACAAAAAGTCAATTGAAATCACTGTCACTAATTTCAATTATTGAGATGTAATCAAAATTAAATTTCTAAACTATTATCAAATCAAATATGCAAAATTTGAAATAGTAAATACTAATATGTTAACTATGTTTATGTAATGGAGATTCTTATGTGAAAAAACATCTTTCCCACTACAATGAGGCTATGGTAAAATGAGATGAAATAAATGTTCATAATATGTATTGTTCCAAATAAGATCAATTTTAATTTTCTACCTTGATATAGTGCATAGAAAATCATTGGCTAATCTCAGTGTTTAGTACCTAAATTTGTGGCTGAGCTAGGAGGATACCGACTCCAACTCCAGAGCTCCCACTTTCCTTCACCTGAAGGCTAGCTCTCCCTTCAGTTTTTAATTACTAAGTCTGAATTGAAGATTTTAGTCTGTCACCGTAAGCGTTCTCCAATTCTACACCCACCAAAGAATATTTTCCTATTTATTTGCACTTAATTCCATAAACGATGTTCTCCTTAATGGAATCAAATGTGATCTTTACTCTGTTGTAGAACACATACTCCATTTCCTGGATCATATGTTTCATAACACATTTTAACAATTCAATTGGCCAGATTGAAAGGTAAATTAAGTTAGGAGTTAAAAAATCATCACAATTTATTTTACAATTTAATATTGACACATTCATATTATCTATTCATTTTAACATATCTCAGAGTAGGGAGAAAGATAGAGGGAACTACTTAAACTTCATGAGCAAGAAATAACAAAACACAAATTTCATATATAAAAGAAAGTTTATACAACACTGATAAACAAACAATACTTATCTGAAAACTCTTTCTCAAAGCAAATCCTTTGTAGCCTTTCCTTAGAAATGCAGGAAGATGATATCTCTTACTTTTCTCCTTCTCCAACACTCTTACAGAAAGTTTAACACTAAATCTCACCACAAAACTCTAAACTATGAAAACAAAATCACTAATTGACTCCAATATGGAAGTGGAATGGAATGATGTTGTTTGAAAAATGAAAGTTGAAGAGTGAAAAACGTAGAGGAGCCCATTTTCTAATGAAATTCGGCCCCAAATAGAGCCCAAGGTCGGTTCTCCAAGAGGTGCCTCCAAAAATTCTTCAAAAAGTCGTTCAAATACATCGAACCTTTTAAAAACAGGATCTGCACCACCTTTGGCGCCATCGATGCTGGTCTGGCGCCGTCGGCGCTGAGTTAAAAATCTCCACATTAATTTGTTCTTCATCGTCGGCGCTGCCCTTGGCGCTGAGCATTTTTCAAAAACGTCATTTTGACTCCAAATTTCATCCGTTTTTGCTTTCTTTTTTCTTTAAGCCCTAAAAATCAACAACCTGCATGAAAACATCAAAATATATTCCATTAAAGTGCAATATCATCAACAATAGGTATAAAATATGGGTCTAAAAATACATATATTTTTGTACCTTCCATTAAAGTGCAATATCATCAACAATAGGTATAAAATATGGGTCTAAAAATACATATATTTTTGGTGTATCAATCATCATCCAAATTTACATGATTTTTAAAACTAGTAGAAGTAGAAGTAAGATAAAACTTGATCGGCTTCGAACCAGCTCTACAGACTTCCTTAACCTCTAAACTCTCGACCTCTTGAGAGAGAATTTGAGTAAGTGTCACGGTGTTCACATAGTGATTTATCCGATCATACATTGTCTCATATTTGCTTTACTCTGTTACTTCTAAGGATATATCATAATGAGGTTTCTTCTGTTTTGTCATCATTATTTCATCTTCGGAACTGTCTTCATCACCAATTGTTGACCTCACTTTCGGTTGAGGTTTAGTTTTTCTCTTTAGTAGCCTAAGTTCTAGCTATATAACTTTCCTAGTGACTATTCCTAGAAAACTAGACAAGGAACCCTAACTATTAGAAATTCTACACTCCTCTTTACTCAACTTAAAGTTCCACATATTGGTCCTAACCTCTAGCACTTAGCATGTGGGGTCACTATGGGGGAGCTCAAGATGAGTCACCCTTAAGACTTTTGGACCGTAGGGTTGACCCTGAGTGTTGGTCTAGGGCTTAAGACACATACTTTCACTCACAATCACTCACAACCCTAAAGCTTCTAGGCTTTGGTCCCTTGATACTTTTGGGAGACTCATGTAGGTGGTCCCCTAAACCCACTAGCCCTAGGCTACGGATTGACTAAGACCACTACATAGAGGACCCAAAATGGGGTTTCCATTAGTCCATGGCTTACTAATAGTGGTTGATACCTCAACTCTACCAAGATACCCAACCTAGTCTTTTGCCCATAAATTCCCCCAAATTATCTAGCTACCATTGGAACCCCAAATTCGGCTAAAATTCCCAAATTTACCCAAAATACCTAAGTTGGTTCAAAAATCATTTCAAAGACCTTGAAAACAACCTTGAAAACACCCAAACTACCTAAAATCACCAAAATACCCCTCAACCCAAAATTCCAAAAATTCCAAAAAATCCCAAAATTTTCCAAAACCTCCCAAATATTCCTAATTTCATTTTTATCAACTACCACATGACCCAATTTGGCTAATTTGACCATCTTTGATCAAAACCCCCAAATTGCCCTTTCAATGCCCATATTTTTCCTAAATCACCTCAAATGTTTATCAAATTGGTCTCAATTTACCCCAATTTCAATTCTAAACTAAAATTCACTCTTGATATGACTAATATCGACTAAATATAGCTCAATTAGTTCGACATTTGAGCCAAATTTTGATTTAGATCAAAACCCCACTTTTGGTCCCATGACTTTGTTCCACCAAATTGAACCCATGGCCAACTCAAACTACCAAAATTTGTGTTAAAAAACCTTCATAATATTCCCATACATCAAACTTGACCTTCAATTGACCTTGGTGAAGCCTCAATTTCATTTGATTTTAACCTAGATCCAAAAAGCCCCAAATTTGCCCCAAATTGGCCATGTCTCAAAATCTCACCAAATTGATGGCCTTAGCCCCAAAATTTCCACTCCATTCCTTCATGAAAAATCTTCACAACATCTCCCTTGATCATTTTAACCATTAAATTTGGATTTATCCCAAGGCTAGCCTAACCTAGACCCATGTCTAGCCCAACATGCCCAAATTGACCAAGTTTAAAAAATCCTTCAAATTGACCATCCAATTGAACTCAAAATCATTTCAATTCTTCACCAAAAGTATTCTTAAAAATTGTCTACACAATGTTGATCAATCAATTGGGCCAATTGATATTGCTAACCTAGCCCAAACCCATGCTTTGATCACTTGAACCCACATTGAACCCATGCACTAAAGATCCTAACTACCCCAAAGTCACCAAATTAATGACTCCACAGCCATTAATTGGACCCTAGTGGCCAGCCTAAACCTCTTAAAACCACCTAAATTAAGCCATGGACCAAAGGTCCCATAAATTAAGGGATTTCATTCCATATTTACTTAAGCTTAGGATATTTTTGCCAAAACAAAGCCTAAACACATTAAATTGCTGTGACATATTCCCCTAGGTTCCCTGAGCTCCTAGCCACCTCCCACTGGCTAGCCGGCTGGCCTATTGGCCGTAAAATGGCCAAACCAAGAGCCACCCCCATGAAATTAAAACCAATTCAAACCTAGAGGCCACCTCATCCAAATTAAATGTTGGAGCCTCTTTGCCCTCCACCTAGGCAGCATATTTCACCCCCCAATTGGCCATGATAGCCACCCCAAGCCATTTTTTTATAAAAGCTCCCCTCCACGGCCATGGTAGGAGTGCTGAAATTTGCTCTGAGAGACTTCCCCAAATTGATCCCAAAGCCTCTTTGAGACCTCCTCAGTGCAATACAACCACCACATTGCCCTGAATCCCCTTGTCGGAGCCCAATTTTGAGCTTAAATCTCTGCCTAAAACCAGTACCAAGCTCATTACACTTTCACACTCCACAAAAATCAAATTAAACTCACCCACACCTTCACCACAGTGAGAGAAGGAAAAGCCCCATCAAGTTCCCCTTCCATAGATAGCTCTAGACATACACCTAAAATCGGGCTTGGTCGAATTCCTACCTAGGCTTTCCACCACAGCCAAAGGCTTAATCCCTAGCCTCCTTGGACCCCAACAAACGTGTCGAGCACCTTTGATCGAAGTTTCACTTCTCAGAGCCAAGGAATTGAACTTCTCCTCCTCCCGAGCCTATTTTGATTCTCCATTTGATTAGGGTTAATTTAATTACATGATTACCGTATGAATATGTTCATCTCACTTAGACAAGTCCATAGGATCAAACCCAAAGTTATTTGGTTGAGTTTAGGCCGAGATCTTAGGGTTTTAGTGTGGACGTTCATGGGATCACTCTATTGGGGCTGATGGCTGGTAGCCATCCGATTGCGCGCGTATCAGATGTACGGAGGAAATCAAGCCGAATAACGCTTCCTTACATGAATCACGGGTCGAGTCAGTGGCTACATGGATGGCGATGTCTAACCAGAGCACGCCATGCATGCCTTCGGAGCTGCCAAGGATATGTTCAGCGCCGCACGTTTAAATAGAAAATAGGGATTTTCTTATTTAAATAAATAGCCCTAGCTTTAAAAATTCATATCTTGGTGTAGAAAAATTATAAAAATAAAATAAAAATTCCCTTTTGCTCAGCAAACAGAGAAGAACAATGTGGAAATGATTTAGAGTCCATTTGATGCATATTTTATTTTTAATTAATTAAACACTGATTTGAATTTTTTGATTCTCCATGCATGTAGCAATATCACCATGGCTTGAAATTTTAGCATGTTGTTGCCTCTATCTTAGGGAACATCCTCTGATTTTTCTAAAGTCAGGGAGGTCTCTAGATAGAGATCCATTTTTTTCAAGTTTATATCTATTATTTGCATAAATTAATTATGATAATTAGCATGTTGATTAGAAAATTCCAAGAAAGTTTTGGAAGGTTCACCATGACCAGAGGATCCTTTGAAAATAATTTCATGAGTTAAGTCATTAAAAATACACTTAATCTTCACCAACCCTAAAACACAAAGAAATTTAATTTTGGGAAACATAAACATCTAAATGACTTAATTTTATGTCTCCACTATTGTTTAGGATCCAGAGAACTTACCATTAAAATTTCAAAGCATTTTGAATTCATTTGGTAACTTAAATTGATTTTCAAGATAAATATCACTTTGGCATTTAATGAATTTTAAAAATCAAAATATAACTAAAAAATTTATAAAAACTTATTTTTTTGAGTTCTTTGTGATCAGGGGTATTTTTTAAAATAAAGTGGTATTTAAAATAAAAACTTGATCTTTAGCCTATTTTTAAATATTTTAATAATTAAAAATTAATAAATATCACAAAAATAATAAAATTCATAAAAATGTTATAAATTGCTTCCTAAGCACTTAGGAACAATTGGGATATTTTTCTTGATTTTCTAAATAAAGATATTGAATTTTAAAGCTTAAAAATAATTTTTAAGGGCTAAAAATGGATTTTTACTAAAAAAATAATTCCAATAATTCCAAGAAAAATCATAAAAATGTGAAAGTTTTTTCTCTATGTCCCTTGACATCAGAGAGATTTAATAAAAATATAAAACTTAATTTTCCACATTTAAAATATTTTATAATTAATAAACACCCCAGAACTTAAAATAATTCTTAAAATTCAAATAAAATTTAAAAAATCATGAAATTTGGTCCAAAGGCTTCTCTGGTTCAGGTCCACCTCCAGTAAAAGTTTCAAGTGTTTAGGCTTCACCTTGGTCAGGTTATCAAATTTTCTTTGAAAAATATCATTTTAGCATGAAAATAATTATATAAATTAAATTAAATGTTAAAAAATCACATTTTCTCCTCTGATGTCTTAATTGACCCATGAATGATATAAGACAAAAATTCAAAAGTCATTTGAATTGAATTTGACAAATTATGAAGTGCTAGAGCCTTAGGGGCAAATATGTAATTTTGAAAATTTAGCCTTAATTAACATTTAGGCTTAATTTAAAGAGTGAAATGGGCAACCTCTGATCTTAATCAGCTTATTTGATTGTTTGAAACACAAGGGGTTAATTGGTAGAAACCAACCTCACTTTCTAAATTAAAAGGATAAGTTAATAAATTTTTAGATTATTAAAATTTGGAAGTTTATTAAAATAAAATGAACCTAGGACTTTGACTTTTGAAGTCAATAATTAATCAATTTAATACCCCTATTTTGATTTTCAAATAAAATTAACAAGTCAATAATTAATCAATTCAATACCCATATTTGATTTTCAAATAAAATTCAAATAATGAATCATGATCACTTACAGCTTAGCCTTTTCAAAACTAATTAAGACACTCACCTAGGTCCTAAGGGCTTAGTAGTAATCTAAGTTAAATCAAGGCTGATTAAATAAGGATTAGAAACGTAAACATCATTAAAAAATCTTTTAAACACTACAATCCCATGTCAAAATTTGGCTAAGTCTCTTAAGCTTGCCTCTTTAAGGGTCTTCAACCACATAATCTTCAAAATTAAATTACAAATGATAATTATCCTATTCTTAGTGATAATTGAGACATCAATGAGCATTAGGGTATTCATAGGATGAATTATTAAGCAACATATCAAGTTTAAATGAGCTCGAGGCTTTTCGCTAGGTGATAAAAGGGAAGCATGGACCTGCTTCTTCCTTTAACATGTTGGATACCTCAGAGATCTACTAAACTAAATATGTCTTGCTTGAAAAAAATCATCATTAATTAAACTGCTAAGGACCCACCAAGATATAACCTAGGGTTAGGTAGGTCGCCAAAATTTTACATCCATATTTTATATAAACTGCCTTAACATGCCTTTTGAGTTTCAGGTGGTGGAACAAGAAGACTCGTCAGGTACGCTTTTACAGTTTTCAGCGTCGTCTTTCTTATACTTTTATGTTATACTTTTATGCTTACACAAATTTACATGCTAAACAATGATGTCACTCTGCATGAAAACTAAAACTATCAAGATAGCCACAAAAGCAAAACCATAACTAAAAACTAAAATCAACTAAGATAAAATTCACCGCCACAACATTCAAAATATAAAAAAGCTCAAAATTTAATCACAAACATCACACAAAACTACGAATTTCAACTAAATTAAGATGTCTCTATCGGATGATCCGGAATTCCTCGATGGAGGCTACCTACGGTTGCTAATGAGGCTTCCCACGGTTTAAATGAAATTATGGAACTCATTAAGTTGAGTTTAGTAAGTTCATTTATTCCCACGGTCTAAATGAAATTATGGAACTCATTAAGTTGAGTTTAGTAAATTCATTTGGACTTTCCCACGGTCTAAATGAAATTATGAAACTCATTAAGTTGAGTTTAGTAAGTTCATTTGGGTTTTTCCACGGTATAAATGAAATTATAGAACTCATTAAGTTGAGTTTAGTAAGTTCATTTGGACTAACTAAATGAAATTATGGAACTCATTAAGTTGAGTTTAGTAAATTCATTTGGCCTCGGAGGAGGTAACCTACTGTTGCTAACGAGTCTTCCCACGGTCTAAATGAAATTATGGAACTCATTAAGTTGAGTTTAGTTGAGTCTTCCCACGGTCTAAATGAAATTATGGAACTCATTAAGTTGAGTTTAGTAAATTCATTTTGGAACATAGTGATTCCAATAGAAAATAGTGGTGCCGGGACGATGAAACCGTGGGATCTTGACCGGTGTCTTTTCCCACGATCTAAATGAAATTATGGAACTCATTAAGTTGAGTTTAGTAAGTTCATTTGGACTAAGCTATGGTCTAAATGAAATTATGGAACTCATTAAGTTGAGTTTAGTAAATTCATTTGGACTAAAGTCGGTCTAAATGAAATTATGGAACTCATTAAGTTGAGTTTAGTAAATTCATTTGGACTAAGTGTAACGAGGCTTCCCAAGGTCTAAATGAAATTATGGAACTCATTAAGTTGAGTTTAGTAAATTCATTTGGACTAAGTGAATCGTTAGAAAATAGTGGTGCCGGAACAAGGGAACCGTAGGATCCTAATCGGTGTCGCTCTAATCAACTTTAACATACCCCCATAAAATTTAAAGAACTACAACCATATGGCCACCTGATTTGACATCATAACTTGACACACTAGAAAACTGAAACTCATCACGGCAAGGAGCTTGGAGCTAGCATGGTGGGCAGCACGGCCATCTTCAACAACAAAACCTGTCTTCCCCAGCTAAACCAATTTTCCTTCCTTAGATATAAACAACAAAGCCATAGGAATGTGAGGTTGTTTGCTTATGCAATGTAAATCATCATCTTATCTATAGGCCTTTGTATAGCCCTACTATACAATATAAGCCTTAACTCGTCTTAGGATTCCAAGGTTGTCGTTTGTTAGGACCTAAATCCTCACATCTTTCAGGCTATTTGTGTGATAGTTTCAAACGAATGTAAGCCCTAACTAATAAAATTGGCAGAATGAAACACCTAAATATTTCTCCTCAAAAATGAAGCCAAACATTAGGATAGCTTGGGAAGTCACCAGGGCTCTCCTCTAGATCCATGACATCCCCTAGTTCTCCCTTCTTTGGGCTCTACAACAAAATGTTCTAAATTTGAACCAATCCCCTTTCACACATCTACGTTCGATCTCATTGAAAAGTCATACCCTTTTAAACTCCTTGAAGATAATATTTCCTCATTTTTATCGAGAGTCTTCTTAGGTGACTTTGGTTATTTAAGATGTAATTAACTATAGGGGCTTGCCCTTATAGGAAGCATGTCCAAACCCATCTTAATATAAACCCTATTTAATTTTTTATATTAAATAGGAAATCTTGTCGGCAAATACAAAGGTTTCACAGAACAAATGGATGTCATATATTCCTAGTTTATTTGATCGAGCCTCATCCTCAAGCCTTATGTTTATCCTGCAGGATAGATACAGGATTTGAGGTACAACGCTCTTTCATTTTAACTATGAAAAATATGGGGTCAGTTTGATTTCATGTTTTTCTAAAACTAAATATATATGTAAATTAGAATATCCTTCTGAAGCAGATGATGGGATTTCGATTCCGGTGACCGACAACTTCTTACGAGCAACTCCTTCAACCAAAAATAGTGCCGACACCAATGTAGATGGTTGACCTTGTTTTCTCAATAATTAAATTGGTTCTTGCTCGTCCACATCCCCAGCCTTGACCTCGGGTGTGTGAACTAAAAGAACCCCCACCAATTTGTTATAAAAGGGTGGTGGAAGATCGCTGAAGCAGAGTTGAATAGCTTCCTCTTTATGATTTTTCTGAATTTTCATCTTTATTTGTCATAATTTCACAAGAGAAGATAATTTTCTTTAGAGGCGCATAGTAGGCGGCATCTTCATGAATGCCAACTTCATAAACTGAAAATGGCTGTAAATCTCTCTTAATGTAATGTTCTTGTCCTTCCTTGTAATACTTAATGCATTGATGTAGAGACGACAGAGGTCTTGACATCGATGATATGGAATTTAGCAGTTATTACTAGTTCTCCAATTTTCATAAGTAGCGTAATTGCCCTTTTGGTTAAATCCTCTTAGCATCATTTCATCGGTCGTAAGCTCCCGAGCTTCAATGTCCAAGTAGGCCAATGTCTGTAGGCTCATCAAGTTGAGTGATGCTCCAGGATTTATGAAAACTCTGGACAACACCAATCTAACGATGTTAACGGAGATATAGAGTGGACGATTGTGGTCGGTGGTACCAAGTAGCAAATCCTCATCTGTGATAATTACCCCAAACTGTTCTTTCAACGAGCAAACTTCATCCGAGGATGTGATGGCCAACTGGGCTAAGCAAATCTCTAGGTCAAGCAAAGCTGTAATCAGAGACTCTCTCATCTCCTTTGATAGGATTAGAGCATCGTAGATGCTTAATTTGGTCGATAACTTCCTAAGATGAGCTAGCACATTGTAATCTACTTTGTATGATCCTCCAATTTTCTCTTGGTTATGTGTTTCTTCCACTGACGGAGGTGGAGGTAGCTCTTCTCGAGTTACTATTTGCTTTCATTTATCTGTCAGAGCTGTTCTCGGGGGTAACACTATTCCGCTCCTTAAGTTCACTTCTATAATTTCCTCTTCTCGAGATATCATTATCGAATATTCCAGTGTTTCTTCTTTGTCGGAAAGATCTAAGTTTATGGAGAGTGGTGCGTCGTGGCGCTCGAGGATTGGTTCTTCACTCTCGGTGTTGTCGTAAGCGATACTGTTGATGTCTTCTTTAGTCTTGTCAATGAGTTCATCAGACTCGATTACAATTTGAGGATCATTTTTGGAATCAAAATTGAGGCTAGATTGGTTAAAATCAGTTACATTATCACCACAAATAGTTAAAACGTAGCCAAAATTATAATCATTATATTCATAAGACCCCGGAGGGACAAAAAGATAACCATACAAGGTCAGGGGTTCGAAGATTTTCTTCCCTGAATCTAAGATAACTAATCTAGTAGAGACAACCCCTATCCTAATCCCCATGTTATCGGTCTTCGTGGTGGTATTCTTCTTCTTCTTCTTTATCTTTGAAGATGATGGATCTTTTGGCAAGATCTTCATCTCGGGTTTAGCAAGTTGAAGACTTTGAATAAGAGTTTGTTTTGATGCAGACTGGATCTGATTCAGTATTTTTTAAGCTTATTCCAAGTCGTACTCCATCCATCTTTTCCAGTATATGGGTCAATCGGAGATATTGGCTAGGCCAAAATCATATTTATGGAACCTTTTCAGGTTCTTTTAAATATTCTTTTAGGATCATTATATTCCCTTCTTTGAGATTTTTCTCGAGCCAATCCTTGATAATAAAACATTCTTCTATAGTTTGTCCAAGCAATCTGTGATATGGAAAATAATTTGGTTGATCTTTCTTGCCGACCTTTTCGGGTTTCTATGGATATGGTAATCGGAACTCGGGCTTCTTCATCAGACTTCTGAACATCTTGGATACAACTTCATATTTGAAAGAATATACCACTTTCTGTCATTATGCCAAAGATATTCTCTTGATTTCTGTCCGGTGTGATCCTCCCTAAGTTGGTTGATGGTTGGACTGGCCATATTGTTGTGTTTGTTTTTTAGCATGCTGTGACGAAGAAGAATTTTCTGCATGTATCATCATTGGTTGCTTTCCTTTATCAACATTTGCCACTGTTCTTGATTTCTTTTCAAATATTCTTGTTGCCTTGGATTTTTCATGAGAATTCATATGTTTTCCTTCTTCTTGAAGACTGTTAGCCTTGCTGAGTAACTTCTTGAAGGATTTGATGGTGAGTCCCTTGAGCATGAAAGCTACTGGCCCATGAATGCTCTTGAGTAAAGAATTTTAATGCGTGATGTTCCTGTAGCTGAGGTTCGCATTTCATGCTAGGGTTTCTCCACCTCAAAATATAGTCTACTAAAGTCTCGTTGATCTGTTGCTTTTCCATAATGAGATCTCCAATAGAGATGTGATGTTGCGCTCCGGGGAATCTTTTCACGAATAATTGTTCTTGTTCGGTGAATGTCTTAACTGATTCATTGGGTAATTCGACATACCAATCAAACGTGATTCCTGACAGGCTGCTGACAAACTGACGGAAAAGCATGGCTTTATTACCTCTAGTATTACCACAATTGGCTCGAAAAAGTGCTATATGTTGTATGGGATTTTCAGTCTTGTCGAATATCTTAAAGTTTGGTGACACAAAACCCTTAGGGTAGGGTACGACATCAAACTCCTCCGGGTAAGTTCTACCCTTTAAAACTAATGCACCACCCTTAGATTGGGTTAAGGCCTCCTAAACTTGTTCGACCTTTTGCTTAAATTCCTTTTCTGGCATGGCGCTTGACAGATAATCTTTCTTTGGTTGCTCATCCCTGTTTGCTGAGGAAACTTCTCTCCTTTCATCCGTGATATGTATAATCTCTGGTTGGTTGACTTTTGAAGAGGCTAACTGTGGGGGTTGAGATTGTCCCTGAATTGTGGCCATGGTGGTCATGGCTGCAGACATCTCTTCCATCCTTTTCTCTAGTTGGCTGACTTGTTCATCCCTTAAGAAGATAGCCATATGCAGCTCATCTATGACATTCTCTTCGACAAGAGGTTGAGCGTCGCGCGTAGATGCAGTGGCTCTGGTCTCATTGACATGGAAATCCATGAAATCCTCTTCGAGTTACTCATTAAAGTCAAAATCTTCATCATCATCAATGGAAACTCCATGTTCTTGGGCCAATTCGGAAATCTCAATCCTGAGCTTTTCGACATTTTCTTCAATTATTGATTCTTGGATTGTCTTAAGGTCTGGGGGACCTTGCTGGACCTCGTCCACTTGTTCCTCCATCTCGCTAGCAATCACTGCAACAATGTCAGATACTTCAGACTCTAGCTTCATTCTATTATCTTGCCTTGCAGGCTTACTAGACTGTATCGGTACAGCGACCTTGGGTATCCATACATTTTCTTTGACGGTGATGTCTTAAGAGGGAGTGTCTCGGTAGGAACATTGGTATGTTGAGGAAAGGTATGCTCCCCATGTTGCAGACCAGATACAATACTGGATAACTGCTTTGTCTTTTTCTTTGGAATTTTAAAAACATCCTTATGGTGGGTGATTGGTAGAATTCTTGGACCCAAACGTGACTTGACTGGTCGACAACCTGCGGATCTAGTAATGGTGGAATTGGTAGTACCTATGGTGGTATCGACTCTGCTTCCCAAATGGAACCAAACGGGAATGTGAGCAGGCAAAGCTTCAGTTGATTTCTGAGATCATCTAGCAGTTTTGACGTCCCTTAGAATTTCTTTCTTCATGTGAGGGGATACTGCACATCCTACTCTTTTGAGTAACTCACCAACTGAATAACCTTCTTTAGCAGCTAGTTTCGGAAAAACTGAAATGAATTGGGTGATAGGAGCAGTCTTCTTCCTCTCCCCACCATGTCCATAAGGTGACGGTAAAGCAACAACGTTCTTCTAGATACTCTTGTACCCGTTAGTGTCCATTAAAGAATTGAACCTACTTCCTCGCAGAAATGGGTAGGTTTCTGACAATGCTGACTCATCCTGATGAGGATCTTCATCAACAGGTACTTCCTCAAAAATCTGGACTATTGTAGCCTTCCAAACCTTCTTTTTACGGTTTCTCCTTTGGGTTTGGGTTAACGGTGCAGTCCTTGAACTCGATCTGATTTCAAATACTGACGGCAGGACAACCAATCCTTCGGCTGGGTCTTCAAATATCATGACCTCTTTTCTCTTAGCAGCAGTGGGAGCAGCAGGCTTGGTAGTTGCCATGGAAACGGTAGTCTTGACTTTCTTGTAAGAAGGAAAGTCCTGAGGGCAGTTTAGGTTAAACTCAACAGACGGTTTTTGAACCTCTGGAACGACGACTTTCATTATGATGAACGGGGCTTTCCCGAGAACGACCTAGTTATCTTCATTTCCTGCTCCAAACTTGATGGTAGGAGTGAGATTGTGGGCATCACGGCTCGTCGGCAGGTTACAAGAGAAAGTGAGCGTTGAGAATGCCATTGCAGCAGCTTCAAAAAGAAAGCTCTGGGGTTAGTTATTTGGCCAATACCTCGTAATCATAGAGCGAGCGCTAAAATTAACAAAAGTCGATATGTAGACCGGGTAAGTCCTTATTTAATTTGTGGAGCTTTTAAAATTTTAGTAAAAATAGTTTGAAAGTAGAAAGATTTAATTAATATAAGGGCACAACACAATCCAATTTAATTTGCAAAACAACAAATCAAACTCAAAAGGGAAAGTGAAGTTTTAGGACCAAGTGTGGGACCAACTTAACAACGCACAATTCCCAGGTGGAACTGGTCCACCAACACACCTATTGGGGGTTCGACCCCACATGAAGATTAAAAATTCCTTAATGGCCTCCTGAACCCCTCTACTCAAAGGTGGTCAAACAGACAATCCTAAAGTCCACAGAGTTGACCGTACCTTCCTAAGATAGAAATGGGTAAAGCATGCCAACAGAAGAAAGGTAATTTGGTCCAAGAGGGACATAGGCACATTACCTATGTATGAAGATAATATTTCTTGATTTAAATGGAGAGAAAAGCTAGTCCCCAGCGGAGTTGCCAGAAGCTGTCGACACTATTTTGGTTGGAGGAGTTGCCCGTTAGAAGTTGTCGACCGTCGGAATCAAAAACCCATCGCCCTCTTTGAAAGGAAGTTTAATTTACATATGTATATATAGTTTATAAAAATATGAAATCAAAGTGACCACATATTTTCCAAGTTTAAATGAAAGAGCACTATACCTCAAACCATGTATCTACCCGAATGATAAACACAAGACTTAAGGATGAGGCTCGATCAAATAAACTAAGAAATATATGACATTCGTCTGGTCTGTGAAACCATTTATTTGCCGACAAGTTGCCCTATTTAATATGAAGAATTAAATAGGGTTTATATTAAGCTGGGTTCGGACAAGCTTTCTATAAGGGCAAGCCCCTATAGTTAATTACATCTTAGATAACCAAAGCCACATAAGAAAACACTCGATAAAAATCAGGAAATATTATTTTCAAAGATGTCAAAAGGAGAGGACTTTTCAACGAAATCAGAAAAAGAGGTGTGAAAGGGGAATAATTCAAATTTGGAACATTTTGTTGTAGAGTCCAAAGGAGGAAGAACTAGGGGATGTCATAGATCCGTAGGAGAACCTCGGTGACTTCCCAAGCTATCCTATTGTTTGGCTTAAATTTTGAGGATAAATTATTTAAGTGTTTCATCCTGCCAATTTTATTCATTAGGGCTTACATTCATGTGAAACAACCACACAAATAGCCTAGAAGATATGAGGATTTAGGTCGTAACGAATGATAACCTCAGAATCCTAAGATGAGTTAAGGCTTAGATTGTACAACAGAGTTGTACAAAGGCCTAAAGATAAGGTGAGGATTTATTTTGCATAACCAAACAACCTCGAAATCTTATGGCTTTTTGTTTAATTTCTAAGGAAGGAAATTGGTTTAGCTGGGGAAGATATGTTTTGCTGTTGAAGATGGTCGTGATGCCCACCATGCTAGCTCTAAGCTCCTTGCCATGACGAGTTTAGGTTTTCTATTGTTTCAAGTTGAGATGTCAAATCAGATGACCCTATAGTTAAAGTTCTTTAAATGTTATGGGGCATGTTGAAGTTGATTAGAGCAACACCGGTTAGGATCCTACGGTTTCCTCGTTTCGGCACCACTATTTTCTATCGGATTCACTTAGTCCAAATGAAACTTAACAATTCAATTATCCTACTGTATTTTAATCTGTTGATGTTGTACAAAGGCAGAGGGTAAGTTTCTATCTTATAATCCATTGTATTTTAATCATCTAAGCACAATTATCAGGATCACAGTTACACATTTTTCCATGACTAACCCTAAATTTTAATTAAGGCACCAAAGTCTAAAATGACTATCTTGCCCCTGGGAGGCTTCACCTCATAACTCTTTAAACACAAATCAAATAACTTTGTGGGTTTAAAGTGTTATGTTCATGAGGTAATTAAAATGTTAGAGGAGGATATGTGGACCTCTCAAAATTTGATTTAATTTAGATAATTATTTAAATTTAGAAAATAGGATTTTCAAAAGTTAATTTATCTAATCATCCAAAATAAAATATATATTTATGGAAAAATTATTAGAGGCTTCCTAAGGTCACAGAAATACTTAGACAAAATTTCATGATTTTTTGAATCAAAATTTAGATCAATTTTCATGCTTTATTTAAATAGCAAATAGTGTTTTAATTACAAAAATTATTTTAATATTTTTATTAGATTCCTCTGAGTTTAGAAAACTCAGATAATCAAATTTTGTATTTTTTTGATTTTTTATTTATTTAATATAATTATTTTAGTGAGAAAAAATATGAAAAATTCATGTTTTTAAAGCCTTTAAAATTTATTTTTAACTTAGAAAAATTAGGAAAAATGTCCTAATGAATTCTAAGTGATCAGGGCACATTCTCACTCATTTTTAACCATTTTTTGTATTTTTAAAAATTTTGATTATTTTAATTATTTTAATTCAAAGTATGTTTTAAAAAATGAAATATTTTCACAAAAATGGGTTTTATTTTTATAAAGTGCCCCTGATCACAAAAAACTCAAAAAAGCAATTTTCATATTTTTTTAAGCATATTTAATTTAATATAATTATTTTTATATAAAAAATAAGGTTTCCTTAAGAAATCCATTTTAGTGCCTAGACTAAGTCTATTTTTATAGTGCGTATACATGATTTTTATGAACAATGTGGAGTTAATTTTGTTAATTTTTTATATGTATTTAATTTACACAAATTAATACAAGGTATTTACATTTAACTAAGTATAGAAATTCATAAAATGATTCAAAAGAATCACAATATTTCACCTAGACTTCTTTGACCGCATGAAACCTACTAATAATTTTCCAAGTGGTGTTTTGATTTATATAATTAAAATAAGCCAAAATGGTCACCTTAGCTTGAAAATTAGGGTTAGAAGCATAGAGATGCCCTCTTACCTTGGAAAAATCAGAAGACATTGCCTCTTTCATGAAGAACAAACCCTCAAAATTTCAAGCCATGGTGAAATGTTTTAAGCCACGAAGTATTAAAATACCACAGAGGGTATTTAATTAATTAAAAATCAAGGAGTGAGAAAATAATTTTCATTTTTATTCCACATTATTCTTCTCTATTCACTGAGCAAGGGGATATTTTTCTTTTTTTTTATAATTTTTCTAGAGAAAGATATGAATTTTTGAAGGCTAGTCATTTAAAATAATTCAAAAATCCCTATTTTTCTACTTATCCACGTAGCGCTGACTGGATCCTAGGCAACTCCAAAAGAACATGCGACGCTCCCCCATTTGGTGCTGCCATCCACCTCAACTTCCATGCGGACCACGCTTTATACACCACAAATTTTTTCGACTTGATCTCCTCCGTCAGTTGAACACACGCGAGATCGAATGACTCTTCGTTATCATCCCCAAGTGACCTAACCCGTGAGCCGTTCACACTAAAACCTTAAGATCTCGGCCTAGGCTTAACCAAATAGCATGGGGTTTGTTCCTAAACCTTCATCTACTCAAGATGAACACATATATAAGTTTTATATGATATAAAATACAGTAAATACGTATGGAGGGTAGAAACAAACTAGGTTCAGGGTTGGAGTTCAATACCTTTTTCTGAGAGGGGAGGCCTCAATCAGATAGTTGTGGTAGCTTTGTTTGGTCCCAACAAACCTCCAGAAGAGGTCTTGTGCCCTAGTGAATGGTCTAGGTATTATTTTGATCAAACTCAATTTCAGGTGTTGATCAAAGTCTATGCTAGGGCCTATTTCATAGGGGGCTTTTATGAGGTATCAACTTCTTTCACTGTGAGGATGGTGTGTGCAAAAATAATTGAAGTTTTGTGCACTTTGGAGCTGTGGAGAGTTCTATCCTGGTTTTGGATCAAATTTCAGTGGATAAATTGACTCAAAGGGGTGGCTATCAATGGCTGAGAGCAAGGGGATTGCACTTGGGATGGTTTAGAGAAGCTTTGGTGAGATTTTTGCAGAGTTTCCGTAGGGTTCCAAGCACACTCTTCCATGGCAATGGAGAGCTCCATTTAAATCCATGGCTGCCTGGTGCAGCTCAGAGCTTGGAGTTGGGTGCAAAAGCTTGTTAAGGTGGAGAGAAGAAAGGCTCCAATGGCCAATGGGAGTGAGCTAAGCCAGGGAGGTTCAATTTTGGGTTTTGGTCACTTTGGGCTCCCTTGAGCTGGCTATTTTTGGTGGTTGAGGAGGTGGTTGGCCAGGGTTCAGTCACTTCTTGGCTCAGAGAGGTCAGGGGGTTCTTAATGATGGTTAACCGCCAAGGGTAAGTAATGATGAAGGAGATATTTGAGTTTAGGCAAAATATGGGGTGAAATCCCTTAAATCAAAAGACCTTTGGTCTATATCTCACTTTAACTAGTTTAGGTGAGTTTAGGCTTGTCCATAAGGTGTGCTTAGTGGCTCTGGGGACCTTAATTTGCTGACTTTAGGATGACTAAGTCAAATTTGGTGCATGGGTCCAATTTAGGTTCAAATGGCTAAAAGTTAGGTTTGGGTTAGGCTATCCATGAATTTTAGCCCAATTTATTGATAAACATTGTGTATATGATTGTAATGAATATTTTTGGTGAAGAATTGAAATGATTTTGAGTCCAATTGGAAGCTATATTTGAAGGATTTTGGGACTTTGGTCAATTTGGGCATGTTGGACTAGACTTGAGTCTAGGTTAGGCTAATATTGGGCTAAGTCCAAATTGATGGTTGAAAATTGTCCATAAGAATTTCATGAAGAGTTTTTAACATCAATTGGGTGTCAATTTAGGGGTTAAGGCATTCAATTTGGTGGAATTTGAAGACATAGCTAATTTTGGGCAAATTTGGGGATTTTTGCATTTGGGTCAAAATTGAGTGCAATTGAGGCTTCAACAAGGCTAATTTAAGGTCAAATTTTATTTTTATGAGCATTACGAAGAGTTTAGGATTCAAATTGGTGCAAATTGAGTAGGCTATGAGGTTCACTTAGATGAGATTAGGTCATAGGGTCAAAGATGGGGGTTTTGATTTGGATCAAAATTGAGCTCAAAGAATGGGCCAATTAGGCTTGGATTTGGTTTATATTAGTCATATGAAGTGTGAATTTGAGTTTATAATTTAAATTGAGGGAAATTGGGACTAAATTGATGGACATTTGAGGTGAATTTGGGGAAATTGGGCCTTCAAAGGCAATTTGGGGGTTTTGGACAAAATGGTCAAATTGGCCAAATTGGGTTCAATTGAAGGGTCCAAATTGGTTTTGGAGGCACGTGAAGTGATTTTGGAGGTTTTGGGAAAGTTTGGGGTGCCAAAGGTATTTTTGTAATTTTGGCAATTGGGGGTATTTTGGTAAATTTGATATTTTTGTGGTCTTGGGTAAATTAGGTATTTTAAAAAGTTATTTTGGCAATTTTGGAATTTTTGGGTGGATTTAGGTGATTTGGGTATTTTGAAATGGTTTGAAATGATTTTTGAACAATATTGAGTAATTTTGGGTGAAATTGAGATTTTTTGCCAAATTTTGGGTTCCAAGGGCATTTAGGTAATTTGGGTGGATTTAGGGGCAAAAGGTCAATTTGGATATTTTGGTAGAATTGGGGTGTCAACCACCTTATATGAGCCATGGACCAAGGGAATCCTCATTTGGGTCCTCTATGTACTAGTCTTAGCTAAACCCTAGCCTAGGGCTAGTGGGTTTAGGGGACCATCTACATGAGGTCCTAAAAGATCAAGGGGTCAAAGTCAACAATTTTGGATTTTAGGGGTGTGAGTGATTATGGGTGAACCATCTCTAGACCAACACCCAGGGCCAACCCTAAGGTCAAACATTCCTATAAGGACTCTCCTTGAGATCCCCCATATTGACCCTACCTACAAAGTGCTAGAGGTTAGGACCAATATGTGGAATATCAAGTTGAGCAAGGAAGAGTGTAAAATTTCTAAAGATGAGGGTTCCTTTCTATTTTTCTAGGAATAGCCAACAAAGAAATCCTATGGCTAGACCCTAGGCTACTAAAGAGGGAAAACTAAACCTCAACCAAAAATGAGGTCAACAAATCCTAGATTTAAAATTTCCCTTTATTTGATAAGCCTCTTATTTACTAGAACTTGATCATGCAATTTATATGCATCGAAACTGATGAAATTTCTTCGGTTGCAAATTCTAAATCTAGCAGACTTTCTAGAATGTGAAGCAATAGGGATTAAAAAACGGTGACTCTTCCCTCATTTTACCCCTAAAATATGGTTTAGAGTCGAGTTTTAGGAGTTTTTTATAGAATGAACCGACAAAAACTGCCATTTGACACGTTTTAAACTTTTTCAGACCCGCGGCGCATTATGGCACATCATACACCAGTTCTAGAATTTTCGTCGTTTCAATTTTGATCCAATAAATTCTCAATTTTTCCATAAAATTAGACAAATAAAGATGTTTCTGAACATTTTATCAAATACACAAACTACATAAATACATAAACATAAATATATGTGAAATTTCTCAAACAAATCAAACTAAAAAGTAAGCTAAACAGTGATACAATTGGGCTGTCTCCCACAAAGCGCTTGGTTTAATGCCGTCAGCCTAACATTCCCAATCTTATTCTGGGTGACCCAAGATTACTGTCTCTTTAAAAGATGGTCTTTGACCATCAAAAAATGATTTTAATATGTGCCCATTCACTTTAAATATTCATCCAATCTTGAGGTCTTCAATATTAACTTCCCCATAGGGATAGACTTTTATAACTCTAAATGGCCCTTTCCACCTGACTTCAATTTTTTAGAAAATAATTTCAATCTTGTATTGTATCAAAAAACTTCCTGTCCATGTTTAAATTCTTTTTTTATTATCTTCCGATCATGTCATTCTTTCACCTTTTTCTTATAAATCCTCGCATTATCGTAAGATTTATTTCTGATTTCCTCATACTCATTCAATTGCAATAATCTTTTCTCACTAGCTTCAATCAAATTGAAGTTGAATTCTTTTATAGCCCAATAAGCTTTATGCTCCAATTCAACTGCAAGTGACAAGTCTTCTAAAAAATTAATCTATAAGGGGGCATTCCTATAGGTGTCATATAGGTTGTCCTATATGCCCATACTGTGGTATCTAATCTAGTAGAAAAATCCATTTTATTAGGATTAACACTCTTTTCCAAAATTCTCTTAATTTCATGATTAAATACTTCTACTAAACTACTCGTCTGGGGATGATAAGCAGTTGCAACTTTATGCACTAGATTATATTTTTCCACCAATCTTGCAACTATTGTATTTCTAAAATAAGATCCTCCATCGATAATGATTACTCTCGGCATTTCATATCTTATAAAGATCTTTTTAATTAAAAATTTTGAAACACTATGAGCATCACATCGAGGTAAAGCAATTGCTTCAATCCATTTTGAAATATAATCCACTGCAATCATATGTATATATTTCCGAATGAGGGTATAAATGGTCCCATTAAATCCAATCCCCATGCATAAAAAAAATTCAATTTCCAAATTAAAATTTAGAGGCATTTCATTTCTTCTTGAAATATTACATACTCTCTGACACCGATCACATGTTCTGATATATATATTAACATCTCTAAATAGAGGAATCGGCCATTGACTGGGAAAAATGCCAATTGATGGTAGCTAAAGGAATTATTTTAGGAAATTAGATATCAAAAAAATGGTATGAAAGTAGCCCTGCAAAAATTCAAGTGATCGCTAATTTACCTTACCCAACAAATGTAAGGGAAATTAGGAGTTTTTTTAGGACATACTGGATTATACATGCAATATATTAAAGAATTTTCAAAAATTGCTAAGCCTCTATGCTATTTACTTGAAAAAGATGTAATTTTTAATTTTTATAAGGAGTGCCTAAAAGCTTTTGAACTATTAAAAGAAAAAATAGTCTCTGTACCAATTATTGTTTCACCAAATTGGGAAAATCTTTTGAATCAATCTGTGATGCAAGTGATTATGCTATTGGAACTATTTTAGGACAAGCTTAATAAAATTTTCGAAGTACTCTACTATGCTAGTAGAACTCTTAATGAAGCTCAAATTAATTATACCACAACTGAGAAAGAGTTATTAGCAGTAGTTTATGATTTTAATAAATTTAGATCATAGTTAATAAGAACTAAGTGTGTTGTGCATATTGATCAGTCTATAATTAAATATTTAATAAAAAAGGAGGATGCAAAACCCAGACTCATAAGATGGATTCTTCTTTTGCAAGAAGTTAACTTTGAGATAGTAGATAGAAAGGGAGCTGAGAATCAAATTGATAATCATCTGTCCATGCTTGAATTAGAAAATCATTTTATTTTGAAAAATAAATTAATGAACATTTTCTAGATGAAGAATTGTTCAGTATTAATGAGTAGCGTTTTCCACAGTATGCCAACATTGTAAACTTTATTGTCAGTAATATTATACCTTATGGAATGACATACCAACAAAAGAGGAAATTTTTATCTAAAGTTAAGACTTATTTTTGGGATGACCTATTTTTATATAAAAAAGGAAATGATCTAATTATTCGAAGATGTGTGCCTTTAGAAGAAACTTATGAAATTATCCCAAAATGTCATAATTCTAATTTTGGGAGACATTTTGGTGTTCATAAAATAACATACAAAATTTTATAATATGGATTTTATGGCCTAGAATCTTTAGAGATGTTAATGCCTATATCAAAACTTGTGATCGATGTCAACGAGTAGGCAATATTTCAAGGAGAAATGAGATGCCCCTCAATTATGTGTTGGAAGTTGAGATATTTGATGTTTGGGGATTAGATTTCATGGGACCCTTTAAACCATCTGTTGGAAATTTATATATATATTAATAGCAGTAGACTATGTATCTAAATGAATAGAAGTTACTGCTTTACCTCGATGTGATGCTCAAATTATTGCAAAGGTTTTAAGAACAAATATATTTTTGTAGATTTGGGATGCTGAGAGTGATCATAACAGACGGGGGACTCATTTGAGAAATGTAACGATGGAGAAATCATTAAAGAAATATCATATTAACCATCAAATTGCTACTTCTTAACATCCTCGGAAAAGTGGATTGGGTAAATTATCCAATCGTGAAATTAAAAGAATATTGGAAAAATCTGTGAATTCAACAAAAATAGATTGGTCAGTCAAACTTGAATATGCTTTATGGGCTTATAAGACTGTATAGAGAACTCCTATAAGAATTTCCCAAAATAGGCTAATCTTTAGGAAAGGTTGTCATTTATCAGTTAAACTTAAGCATAAAGCTTATTGGGCTATTAAAAAATTTAATTATAATTAAAAGGATATTGGTGAGAAAAGACTATTGTAATTAAATGAACTTGAAGAGATAATGAATGAATCTTATGAAAGTGCTAAGACTTATAAAGAAATAGATGAATATGTGACATGATCAAAGGATTCCTACTAAAAATCATGAGCCAAGGCAACAAGTTTTGTTATATAATGCAAGGTTAAGATTATTTCCCGGTAAACATAAGTCCAGGTGGATGGGCTCATTTATTGTGATAAAAGTTTATCCATATGGAGCTATGGATATCAAAGATCCTAAAACTGAGAAAATATTCAAAGTGAACAGTCACAGGCTGAAACCCTACTTTATAGGGAATCAACTTAAATTAAATGATCTTATGTTATTGGGTCAACTACAATAAGAACTTGTTACATCGGGTTGACGACGTAAAATCAAGTGCTCTGTGGGAGGCAACCCATAATTATCTGTGTGTTTCTTTTGAATGTTATGTAGTTGGGTTTGAGTTAGTATTTTTAATATATAATGATTTATTGATTATTCTAAAATATTAAAAGATGACTTAGACATGTTAGAACGAGTATTTGGACGTTAAGTTGACCTATGCTAAATTTAGCACTAGCGGTGTTGACCTCACTTTTGGTTGAGGTTTAGTTTCCCCTCTTTAGAAGCCTAGGATCTAGCCATATGACTTTCCTGCTGACTATTCCTAAAAGAATAGAAAGCAACCCTCACCATTAGCAACTCTAAACTCTTCCTTGCTCAACCTGAAGTTCAATATACTGGTCCTAACCACTATCACTTAGTAGGTGGGGCCACTATAGGGGAGTTCAAGAGAGTTCCCATAGGACTGCTTGACCTTAGGGTTGACACTGGATGTTGTTCTGGAGCTGGTTCACTCACTTTCACCCACTTGCACTCACTTGCACCCACTTGCACTCACTTGCACTCACTTTCAGTCACTTACTCATATCCCAAAACTCAAACTTGTTGACCTTGATCCCTTGATCTTTTGGGACACTCTTGTAGATGGTCTCCTAAACACATTAGCCCTAAGCTATGGTTTAGCTAGCACCAGTGCATAGAGGACCCAAATGGAGATTCTATTGGTTCATAGTTTAAACAGGATGGTTGGTACCTCAATTTCACCAAACTACCCAACTCAGACTTTTATCCCCGAAACCAATTTAAATTCTTTAATTGACCTAAATTTGATTCCAATTTGCCCAATTTTGAATCCTAAATTCTTCTTAGCAATCCTACACATCAAATTATACCTTCAATTGGCTTTGCTCAAGCCTCAATTTCACTCAAATTCGACCCACATTCAAAACCCCCAATTTTGCCCCAATTTAGCAATATCTCCAAATTTCACCAAATTGAATGCCTGAATCCCAAAATTGACACCCAATTGATGTTGAAAACTCTTCATGACATTCCCATAAACCATTCTCAACCATCAATTTAGAATTAGCCCAACCTAGACCCAAGTATAACCCAACATCCCCAAATTTGTCTAGATGTCCAAATTCCTCAAATTGACCCTTCAAATTGATTCAAAATCACTCCAAATCTTTTCTAAACATATCATGACAATCATCAACACAATCTTGATCAATCAATTAAGCTCGAACCAAAATTTTGATAAAAAATCAAATTTTGACGCATTTTTGACCCGATCATCGACGAAGTTGTCCGGACGACTCCAGATGACAAAAAGGACCACGCCGACGCATTCAAAACGTTGAAATTACCTAAGGATGACATCTATTTTAATGTGGTTCAGTGCATGCACGAATTGGAGAATTTTGAATACTAAAAGTTTATAAAAAAAAAATATCCTTCTTTCACATAAATCCCTCTCTCGCTCACGCTGCCCCTTCACATTCGCGAATGGACTTGCGTCCCTTCCTCTCTTTCACGAAAAATTATTGCTTCCGCCCACCGCAAGCAGAGATGCGTGCGGTGGGCCAATAAAAACTCCTCCTTTACCAAAAGGTGTATGTCAGTGGGCCCACTTTTAAATTAAAAAAAAAAAAATTTCATTGGACGGCGCACACGAGATGCGTGTGTTGTCCGCACGCAATAACAACTCCTCTTTCACAAGCCAGTCTGCTCCCAAATCTCTTCTGTCACACGCAAGAGGAGAACCCTGGCGACCCTTCCCGTCGCCGACCTGCTCTTCTGATGCATTTGTCGCCATTTCTCCCATCTCCCTCCACACGCAGAGATGCGTGCGGTGGGCGAATAAAAACTCCTCCTCTACCAAAAGGTGTATGTCAGTGGGCCCACTTTTAAATTTTAAAAAAAAAAAAAAAAATTTCGGCAATAACAGCTCCTCGACCTCAGTTCACAATAGGTAGGTTTATTTGAGCTCATCTTCTCCTTCGTGGCTATATAAACCCCATTTAGGGGGAGGTTTAGTGCCTGGCATAAATTTGGAGAGTGGGGAGGTGCTGCCGAATTTCCCTCTAATATTCATGGTTTGATTTTACTTGCTATGTTCATCTTCTGTGTGCTTGAGGGTTTTTTAAGTTTTGTGTTCTGTTTTGTAAAAGCTTGAGCAAGGTAATTTCGTTTCCCTTCCTTAACTGTTCAACATTTTTGTGGGATGCTTGGTTCCCTGTTCAAGCTATCTTTATGCCTTTGCATAAGCATTACACACTCTTGTTTGTTTATTAAGATCTTGGCTCTGATAGTTTATACGGAAAAAAAAAAGGGAAGAAAGAAAAGGGGAGCCTCTGTCTCTTCACTTCATTTAAGTTTTGTTAGTGATAGAAAAAATGATGGGATTTCTTGGAAGCTTACTCAAACAAAAGTGTGTGTTGTTTATTAAAACTTCCTAGTTGTGTTAAGCTTGTTTAGAGCCACGATGGATATTGAAATTTTTGTGGATTATTTGTCATATGCTACTGCCTTAGAGCTGGTTGGATTTAGAGATTACAGGACATCAAATATCTTGGCAAAAATCGCATGAGTTGAATGAATCTAGCTCATTGGTGTTAGAAGGAGATTAATTACATGGATGTATTCCCATTGATTCATAAAGGCAAGATCTTGCCGAACATAAAATGACATAAAAGTGGTAGTATTTACATATCCACCACCCAATTGATGCATATTTACATATCTAACACCCATATTTCAATTCTCACATACGTGCCATTTAATTTTTCCTATACTTGCATATCACATAATTCTGATGTGGTTATCTGTAGCATACCTAAGGCTTGGTATTACTTGTATGATGTCTATGTGAGAATAAATATAGTGGGAAATGGATTTATTAGATTAAATGGACCATCCTTCCTTCAAGCTAAATGTTGCATTAGCGAAATGGACTGTGGAACCCTGATGACGAATGCTGCTCAATTTTAGGAGCTAATTAGTAATTACAAGGATAAGATTTGCTTGTGTGCTTATCAATATTTGGACTTGTTGGTCATGCTTAGACTGAACTTTGCGATATGCATTCCTTCTTGTTTGTAAAATTGTCTGTTGGAGCTTTCTCAATATGGTCTCCTTCTTTACAGTTTAACTTAGCTTCCTGATGAACAATTATGATGAGTTAATTATACTCTGTTTTGTTATCCCTATTAGCACCGGCATTTCAATTGTTTTTCTGTTTTTGTTATATAAATGCTGTGGCATTTACATGCATCCCACACAATTCTTTGTATTTACATATCTACCACCCAAGCCTGTTTCAAAGGGGGGGATTTACATACATACCATTTAATTTAATTTTATTATTATTATTATTATTATTATTATTATTATTATTTTTGTATTTACAAATTTAACACCTAAACTCCATTTCTTTTTACACACATGCCATCATGTCTTCAATATTTATAGGTATATTTACTTTAAAGTGGTGGTTATGTTTGTTTATGCGATTTTTCACAAAAAAAAAAAAAAAAAAAAAAAAGAAAACAAAGCTAATTTGTTTTAGCTTTAGCTGCATTAAGAGTTGAGCGAATGACTTCGTAATCATTATCAATGAAAATTTTATGAATGAGGCTTCTTATGAGGAATTGTGCTTTGTACTGTTCAAGCACTTTCATATGTGATAGTCTCTACTTTGATCTCGATGCAGATTTAAGTTTATTTACATACACTTCATCCAATTCCCATGTATTTATCTGATATCAAAGTCTTGCTTTTACATACATGGCAATCGAATTTCTCATTTCATATAAAAGCTGCCATATAAGAAATACAGAAAGAGACGTACACATTTTCATGTATGGCTCAGTTTGTAGGTCTGTAATATTTACGGCTTAGGTGTTGAGTATGCAAATGTATGGGAATTGGATGGCATGCACGTATAAATTGGAGTTTGGATGTTAGATATGTAACCACATAAGAATTGCAGGCTATGTATGTAGACGATGCATTTTTTTGGTCCCCTTGCTGTTTTGATTTATTTGAAATGCGTTTTGGAAATGATACCTTTTTGGTTGATCCGCTTGCGAAATTGGAGAAAATAATACCCTTATTGGGTTGATTCGTGAATCGTTGAGCCGCATTTTTGGGTCTTTTCATCGATTATTTTAGACGCTGCTTTGAGGGTCGATTCACCTTTTACCTCTTCACTCTTTCAGGTGGATTGTTCTCCCCTCTCTCACCCCATTTTTTTTCTTTTCTTCCTTGCCTCTTAGTTGGATTTATACACTTATGTACGAAGCATAAGCACACACATATAGCCTTTTGCGATATGTGAATCATCAAGCGAGACTATAAGTTGGACAGTTCATTTTGGGGTAAGGGTGATGATGAAAATGACACGCCGGTGGTAGAGTAGAATAATGTTCCATCCTACAACAATGGGCTCGTTGAACCGTGGGATGATAATATTATTCACTGACATGAAACTAGCGGGACACCCTTACCCTCTTAGGTTGTTGGTGGTCCCACGCCCGACAGTGTGATCGACTCGTGGACAATCATATTTCTATAAAACTGATAAGAACATATACGATAAGAACAAATACTACATTTGCAAATCTATTTTAACTACAAAATTGCTACAACTTTCTCTACATCAAACTTATGTGCATGCCAAAATATAAATTTTAAATATAAATTAAATTTTTCACTTGTCAATTACCAGTACCGGGCTAAGGAGTACCCTCCCAAGTTGGTACAGTAGGACACCCTTTAGTTAAATGTCGGGCTCTGTATATACGGGTGACCGATAGTAGCCTTCGAAGTCCCACGAGTATATATATATATATATATATATACNTGTAAGAGTTGAGTGAATGACTTCGTAATCATTGTCAAAGAAAATTTTATGAATGAGGCTTCTTATGAGGAATTGTGGTTTGTACTGTTAAAGCACTTTCATACATGATAGTCTCTACCTTGATCTCGATACAGATTTAAGTTTATTTACATACACTTCATCCAATTCCCATGTATTTATCTGATATCAAAGTCTTGCTTTTACATTCATGGCAATCGAATTTCTCAGCTGCCATATAAGAAAAACGGAAAGAGGCGTACTCATTTTCATGTATGGCTCAGTTAATAGGTTTGTAATATTTACGGTTTAGGTGTTGAGTATGCAAATGTATGGGAATTAGATGGCATGCATGCATAAATTAGAGTTTGGATGTTAGATATGTAAACACATAAGAATTGCGGGCTATGTATGTAGACGTTGCATTTTTTTGGTCCCCTTGTTGTTTCGATTTGTTTGAAATGCGTTTTGGAAATGATACCTTTTTGGTTGATCAGTTTGCAAAATTAGAGAAAATGATACCCTTATTGGGTTGATTCGTGAATCGTTGAGCTACTTTTTTGGGTCTTTTCATCGATTGTTTTAGACGCTGTCTTGAGGGTCGATTCACCTTTTCACTTTTTCGTTCTTTCAGGTGGATCATTCTCTCCTTGCTCTCACCCCATTTTTCTTCTTTTCTTCCTTGCTTCTTAGTTGATTTATGAACTTATGTACGAAGCATAAGTGCGCATATATAGCATTTTGCTACATGTGAACCTTCAAACAAGGTTATAAGTTGTACGGTTCATTTTGGGATAAGGGCGATGATAACAAAGGCACGCCGGTGATAGAGCAGAATAATGTTTCACCTACAACATCGGGCTCGATGAACCGTAGGATGATAATATTATTCACCGACATGAGACTAGCGGGGCACCCTTGTCCTCTTAGGTTGTTGGCGGTCCCATGCCCGACGGTGTGATCTACTCGTGGACAATCATATTTCTACAAAACTAATAAGAATATATACTACATTTGCAAAAGTATTTTAACTACAAAATTGCTACAAATTTCTCTGCATGAAACTTATGTGCATGCCAAAATATAAATTTTAAATATAAATTTGATTGTCCACTTGTCAATCACCAGTATCGGGCTAAGGAGTACCCTCCTAAGTTGGTACAGTAGGACACTCTTCTAGTTGAATGTCGGGCTCTATACATATGGGTGATCGATATTAGCCTTCGAAGTCCCTCGAGTATATATATATAGTTTCTGAGCCCACCCGAACCTGAATGCTTATAGTCCACTTTGGCTTTTAATATTCACTTGTTATTTCCTTCAAGATTTCCCCAAGTGTTTTCTTGTGGTTTTTCTTCGAACTCGTTTCTGTGAGTCACTTGAGTTTCATTTGATAAATTATGGAGTGGGGAGCCCCAGGGGCAAAATGGTTATTTTGGAATTTTAATACCTTAATTAAATTTTAGGATTAATCAAAGAGAAAATGAGTAAAAATATTGATTATAATGAACTTTTTTGGATGATTGAAATATAATTGGTTAAAAGATAGAATCCAACTTATCTCTTCTCTCATGATAAAAATAAAATTGTAATTCTATTAATTATTGTAATTTGGGGGTTAATTCAATTAAAGGATCCTAAAGTATTGGGCTTGAATTATGAAGATAATAACTCAATCATTTAAAGCCTACTAGTTGGTGATTAAATATTAAATCTGATTTTGATGGAAATTTTAATTCAACATTTAAATTGTTTTAAATCACTTTGAAAAGTGAAGTTAAAAAGAGGTTTAAAAATGAATTAGGTTTGATATGCGAAATTTTCTCAATTGGGATTAGAAAAGATGAACATAGTTAATTAATAAATATTTTCAAACATTTTAAGCCCTACTTACTTTGAGGTATTAAAGTCCTTAATAACCTTGAATTTGCCCTTTGGGGCATCCACTCACATAACTATCAAAATGAAATGTTAAGTGATTATTTGATTTTCTTATTCTTGGGGTAATTAGGATTTAATTCGATCTTGGGATGATTAATATAACAATTTGATAAGTTCAAAATGGACTTGGAATGTTTCAAGGGATTTGTAAAGCGATTCAAGGTCATCCTCCGAACACTTTAGAATCTATTTGATATTTTGAAGGACAAATTAAACTTGTTATGACTTGTTATAGAAGATCATCCACTAAAAACTTTCAGCGGGAATGCCTAGAAGGGGACAGGTATACTTTTAAATCATTACATTTACCTTTTCGTACTTCTTGTCTCGAGTTTGCATATTAAACAACGATGTCACCCTGCATGAAAACCAAAACTGCTAGGATAGCCGTAAAACCAAAACCAAAACTAAAATCAACCAAGATAAAATTCACCGCCACAACATTCAAAATATAAGACAACTCAAAATTTAATCACAACCATCACAAAACAACAATTGCAACTAAATTAAGACGTCTCTATTGGATGGTCGGGAATCCCTTGGAGGAGGTAACCTACGGTTGCTAACGAGACTTCCCACGGTTTAAATGAAAGTATGGAACTCATTAAGTTGAGTTTAGTAAATTCATTTGGACTAAGTGAATCTGAAAATATGGTACTGGAATGAGGGAACCATATGATCCTAACCAGTGTCGCTCAAATCAACTTTAACATGCCCTATAAAATTTAAAGAACTTTAGCTATAGGGTCATCCGATTTGACATCATAATATAACACACTAGAAAACATAAATTCATCATGGTAAGGAGCTTGGAGCTAGCATGGTGAGCAACACGACCATCTTCAATAGCAAAACAAATCTTCCCTAGCTAAACCAATTTTCTTCCTTAGAATTAAACAATCAAGCCATATAACTTTGAGGTAGTCTTCTTATGCAATATAAATCCTCACCTCATCTTTAGGCCTTTGTACAGCTCTTTTGTACGATCTAAGCCTTAAACCTTCTTAGGATTTTGAGGTTGTCATTCGTCACGACCTAAATTCTCACATCTTCCAAATTATTTGTGTGATCGTTTCACACGAAAGTAAGCCCTAACAAATAAAATGGGCAGGATGAAACAATTCAATAATTTATCCTCAAAATTGAAGCCAAACCATAGGATAGCTTGGGAATTCATCGAGGTTCTCCCCCAGATCTGTGACATCCCATAATTCTTCCTCCTTTTGACTCTACAACAAAGTGTCCCAAATTTGAACCATTCCCCTTTCACACCTCTTCGTCTGATTTCGTTGAAAAGTCATATCCTTTTGACCTCTTTGAAGATAATATTTATTAATTTTTATCGAGAGTTTTCTTAGGTGACTTCTGTTATCTAAGATGTAATTAACTATAGGGGCTTGCTCTTATAGGAAGCTTGTCTGAACCCAACCAATATAAGCCCTATTTAATTCTTCATACTAAATAGGGGAACTTGTTGACAAATAAAATGGTTTTGTAGGCCAAACAGACTTCATATATTTCTTAATTTATTTGATCGAGCCTTATCCTCAAGTTTTGTGTTTATCCTTCGGGATAGATACAAGGTTTGAGGTATAGTGCACTTTCATTTAAACTATGAAAAATATGGGGTTAGTTTGATTTCATATTTTTCTAAAACTATATATATATATATATA
>JXCR01139375.1:3644-13973 GCA_002079205.1 Phalaenopsis hybrid cultivar
GCTCTTTCATTTAAACTATGAAAATTATGGGGTCAGTTTGACTTCATCTTTTTCAAAATTAAAATTTTTGTCCTTCCGAAGCGGGCAACGGGATTTCAATTCCGATGACCGACAGCTTCTTACGGGCAAACCCCACACCAAAAATAGTGCCGACATGACAAAATGGATCTTTTTCTATCATATACAATTCATTAATCCTCGCAGGAGTAAATGGTACAGCCTTACCTCGTACGAAGACAACTCCTAGGGTAATTCCATGTAGATTTGCATAGAACTCCTTCACTACTTGCACAACAACCACAGCGGTAGTGTAACAAAGAGCTTCCTATCACTTTTGGAAAATGATCTTATCAACCGGAACACTTAGATAGATGAATCCATGATTAACAAATCATCTCTCTTTAATCAATCTCTTCTTCATAATAACTTTATCGAGTAATCTATGTGTGTCAAAACTAATAAACTTTCTTCTATTAATAACTCCATACCTTGAAGTATTTCTGGTATTGGAAGCCATAAAATCTAAAAATAGGAAGCTTTTAAACATCCTAGAAAGTTTTCAGGACTTTAAAAACACCCCCCAACGGTTATTATGGAGCGAAATCCTGCCAATGTCCGCAAAAACTCATCTGAACCTTTGAATCGCTCTCAGCGCCATCGACAGTCCTGATTGGCGCTACCAATGTTGAGGTCCATTTTCTTGTGCCCCATTGGCACCTATTCTAGCGCCGTCGGCACCAGTGGTGAATATTTTGTGACTTTCATTTTTTGTTCAATTTAATTCCATTTTTTTCTCCAATACCAATATTTGACTTAATTTATAATAAATGCAATTGTGTATGATTATTATCTACTAATATATAAGACATTTATCAAACAAAATAGCAATACATAGACATAAATGTATGGGTTGTCTCCCAGAAAGCGCTTGGTTTAACGATGTCAGCCCGACACACCATTTATTTTGTTGGGTTGACTTAACATTAAACTTCTTTAAATTGAGGTATGTTTCCTTCATAATAATGTTTCAAACGATGCCCATTAAATTTAAATACCTTTCCAGTGTTACAATCTTTAATAACAACAGTTTCATAATGATAAACTTTAATCACTTTAAGTGGTCCTAACCATCTAGATTTCAGTTTTCCTGGAAATAATCTCAATCTTATATTAGATAATAGAACTTCTTGTCCATGTTCTAATTTCTTCTAAGAATTTTCTTATCATGCCATATTTTCATTTTTTATTTATAGATTTTTGCATTATCATATGCTTCATTTCTTATTTCCTCAAGTTCATTGAGTTGCAATAATTTTTTCTTTAAGAGACCAATATGTTTTATGCTCTAATTGTACTGGCAAGTGGCATGTTTTTTTCAAATATCAATCTGTATGGGGACATTCCTATAAGATGCTTATAAGCAGTTCTATAAGCCCATAATGCAGTATCTAGTCTAGCAAACTAATCCAATTTATTGGGATTTACAGCTTTTTCTAAAATACGTTTAATTTCACGATTTAATATCTCTTCTAGACCGCTAGTCTGAGGATGATAAACAGTAGAGAATCTATGCATAATATCACATTTTTATTTTTCAATTCTCTTACTCCTAAAATGAGATCCTCCATCAATAATAATTACTCTCAGCATTCCATATCTTGTAAAAGTATTTTTAATCAAAAATTTAGAAACACTCCAACTATCACATCTGGGTACAACAATAGCTTCAATCCATTTAGACTTCTAATCAACAACAAGTAATATATAAAAGTTTCTAAATGAAGGCATAAATGGTCCCACAAAATCTAATCCCCACACATAAAAAATTTTAACTTCTAATGTGTAATTTAGAGGCATTTCATTTCTTCTAGAAATATGTCCTACTCATTGAAATCTATCGCACATTTTAATAGATTCATTAACATCTTTAAAAATAGTAGGCCAATAAAATCCAACTTGAAAAATTTTATATGCAGTTCTATTTGTTAAAAAATGTCCTCTAAATTCAGAATCATGACATCTGTTAATTATCTGTTAAGTTTCTTCATAAGGCACACATTTTTTAATAATTAGATTCTTACATTATTTATATAAATATGGGTCATCCCAAAAATAGTCTTTTGAATCAAATATAAATTTCTTTAAATATGGATTTTTCATATCATGTGGTAAAATATCACTTACAATATAATTCACTAGATTAGCATACTACAATACATCCATTTCATCAATACTATATGACTGTTCATCAGGGAAATTTTCTAAAATTTCATTTGCAAAATTAGTTAATATTTCTATTTCTAGCTAGACAAATGATCAGCTATTTGATTATCATTTCCCTTTCTATCAATCATAGTAAAATCAAACTCTTGCTCTAATTAATCTTGGTTTAGCATCCTTCTTTTGCATAAGTATTTAATAGCTGAATGATTTGTATGCACTATACGTTTAGTTCCAATTAAATAAGGTCTAAATTATCAAAGGCATAAACAATAGCTAATAACATTCTTTCAATAGTAGTATAATTAATTTGAGCATCATTTAAAGAGTTACTAGCATATTATATAACTTTAAAAACTTTGTCGTGCCTTTGTCCTAATACAACCAATAGCATAATCACTAGCATTGCAAATTATTTCAAATGGTTTTTCCGAGTCAAGTGGTAATATTATAGGTGTAGTGACTAATTTTTTCTTTATTAATTCAAATGCTTTTATGCATTGCACATAAGTTCTTATCTTTTTTAAAAGTTGGCATAGCGGCTTAGTTATTTTGGAAAATTTTCTTATGTAGCGCCTATAAAAACCATCATGTCATAGAAAGCTTCTCACCCCTTTAACATTAGTAGGTGGTGGTAATTTTTCTATAACTTGGATTTTTGCATAATCTACCTCCATACCTTTTTCAAAAATTTTATGCCCAAGCACAATATCTCGTGCAATCATAAATTGACATTTTTCCAAATTTAATACTAGGTTTACTTTTTCACATACTTCCAGAACTTTTTCTAAATTATTAAGACATAACTCAACTGAAGTCTCAAATACAGAAAAATCATCCATAAACACTTCCATTCCATGTTCTATAAAATTGCTAAAAATTGACATCATGCATCTTTGAAATGTTGCAGGTGCATTGCATAGTCCGAAAGACATTCTACAAAAAGCAAATGTTCCATATGGGCTTATAAATGTTGTTTTCTCTTGATCCTCTAGAGCAATGGAATTTGATGATAAGCGATATAACCATCTAAAATGCAATAATATTTATTCCCGGCCAATCTATCTAACATTTGGTCTAGAAAGGGTAAAGGAAAGTGATCTTTTGTGGTGACCATATTTAATTTTCTATAGTCAATACAAATTCACCAACCAGCAACTTGTCTTATTGGTATTAATTCATTTTTCTTATTTTCTTCAACAGTCACTCCTCCTTCCTTTGGAACACAGCGAATTGGGCTTACCCAAGCACTATTTGAAATAGGATATATAATTCCAGCATCTAACCATTTTAAAATATCTTTTTTTAACAACTTCTTTCGTTATTGGGTTAAATCTTCTCTGAGGATCAACTTTAGGTTCATATTGTTCATCTAATAAAATTCTGTGCATACAAATTGAGAAGCTAATTCTTTTAATATCTGCTAAAGTCCATCCAAAAGCCATTTTATACTTGTTCAACATTTCTATCAACTTTCGTTCTTGAATTTCAATTAACTTAGAAGATATAATAACAGACAATGTAGATGACTCTCCTAAAAATACATACTTTAAATGAATAGGTAATATCCTTAATTTAAGTTGAGGTGGTTTAATACTTAAAGGAATAAGATTTTAATTATCGTTTTCCAACAGGCCTAACATTTCAAATTTGCACTGAATATAATCCAAATCATCTCCTTTTATTTCATCTTCATTCTAAAAAAATTCTCCTTGCTTTAATTTATTTTCACACTCATCCTTAAATTGTTCATTACTTAGATAATCATCTACTTCCATCCTGAAACATTCATTATCTTTTTCTATTGCAGGATATTTCATAGGTTATGCTATATTAAATTTTACTTCTTGATCATTAACTCTTATTATTAATTCTCCTTTTTGCACATCTATTACAGCTCCTCCTATTGCAAGAAATGGTCTCCCTAAAATAATAGGAATCTCTTTATCTCCTCCATAGCCAATACTATAAATTCTACAGGTAAATAAATTTAACCACTTTTACTAGTACATCCTCTATAACTCCTTTTAGATAAGTTATTGATCGATCAGCTAACTTAAGAGTTACAATAGTAGGGGAAATTTCTCCTAAATCTAAAAGTTTAAAGATCGATAAGGGCATATGATTGATACTAGCTCCTAAATTACATAAAGCTTTTCCATAAAACTTTTCACCAATTGCACAAGGTATAGTAAAAATACCAGAATCTTTTAATTTTAAAGGAAGCTTTTTCTGAATAATAACACTACACTCTTCACTGAGTGCAATGGTCTCTTAATTTGTAAACCTCCTTTTCTTATTTAGTACATCCTTCATAAATTTCACATAACTTGGCATTTGTTCCAATGCTTCAACAAAAAGAATATTTATGGTTAATTTCTTAAGGATTTCCAAAAATTTTGTAAATTGTTTATCTTTATTTTTCTGCTTCAGTCTTTGAGGAAATGGAGGTAATGGTTTTTTTAAAGGAACCTGTGTTTGTTCATTTTCATTTTGATTATTCTCCATTTCTTCCTTCTCTTCATCAACTTCAGTTTCTCTTTGGATCCTTGTTTCAACTTCTTTTCTACTTCGTAATTGAATAACTTTAATTTGCTCTCTATTTTGATCTTTTGGATTAACTTCCACAGTACTCAGAAGAATTCCAGAAGGTCTGTTACTATGTGCAGTAGCAATATGTCCTAATTGATTGTCAATACTTCTAATAGCAGCCCTTGATTTTGTATTTGATTTCCCATATTCAACATTACTTATTCCATTGTCAACTTCTTTTCCTTAACTTGTGGGTTAAGATTAGAGTTAAATCCTGGAGAATAAAAAGCTTGAAAATTAGGATTTCTTTAATTGTTCAGATTTCTGAATGGATTCACCAGATTGTTATAATTATTCCAACTAAAATTTGGGTGATTTCTCCATCCAGGGATAAAATAGTTAGAATAGGGATTGTTATTTCAATTATTTATAGCGTTTAAAGTTTCATAAGATGGTTGAGTATTAATAATCAGTCCTAGTGAATTTTCCTCTAATACTGAGGGTATTTGAGAATGGTTCACTCCTATTTGATCAATCTTTTTAGAAATAGTAGCAATTTGAGATGCCAAAATAGGCATTGCATCAGAATCATGAATACTGGCTACTCTATTAGGATTTACCCTTTCAGAGGGCTACTGAAAATTATTAGTAGCCATTTCTTAAATTAAATAATATGCTTCATCAAAAGATTTTGACATTAATGATCCACCCGCACCAGCATCAATAATAGATGTTAGTGATCCTACTAATCCATTGTAAAAGATTTGAATTATTAACCAATTTGGAAAAGCATGGTGTGGACCTTTTCTAAGAAGATTTTTAAATCTTTCACAGGCTTTAAATATTGATTCCCTTTCAAACTGACAAAAAGATGTAATATCATTTCTATGCTTAGCTGTTTTCAAGGGTGGAAAATATTTAGCCAAGAATTTTTGTGATAGTTCTCCCTAAGTTTAAATAGATCCGGGTGCTAATGAATTTAACCAAGACTTGGTTTTATCCCTTAATGAAAAAAGAAAAAGTCTAAGCCTCACAACATCATTATACACTCCGTCATATTTAAATGTAGCACAAATCTCAAGAACACTAGCAAGACGTTAGTTAGGATCTTCAGTAGGTGATCCTCCAAACTGATTATCTTATATCATTTGGATAATAGTAGGTTTAAGGTCAAATGAATTATTAGCAACATCAGGATTTTGAACAGTCAAGTGAAGTTCATCTGCCGTCGGATTCACATAATCTTTTAAATGTCTTTGTCAATTCTCATTTGTTGGATTTTCTAAGTTATTTTCCATTTATTTTAAATTTTTAATTTCTATTTGTTGTTTTTTTAATTTTTCTAATAGTACGTTCTAACTCTAAATCGTAAGGTACTAAGCCTTCAGATCCAATATTTCGCATAAACAAACAAAGTAAGCAAAGTAAAATTCCTTTCTTTTTTTAAAAGTACTCTTAAATAAATTTATTTTTGGATCTTTTATTTTTTTATATATTTTTTACATTTTATATATTTTTATAGTATATATATAATCTCTAACTTTTTTAATTTATCAAAAATATTTAATTTACCTAAATTTAATCGTTACCTTTCCCCGTCAACGGCGCTAACAACTTGATCCCTTTTTTTATATATAAGAATTTATGAAGTTGACACCACTACAACGCCAAAAACTTGATCATTGTATGAAATGTAAGTTGTGTAAAATATATATAATTATAGGCAATTAATAATGGGATTCAATGCAAGTATATGTATTATTATCAAGTAATAAAGGACTTTCTATTTATGCCCCAAATATTGATCCCACAGGGAAGGAGTAAATTGATAATGATAGGTTTTACTAGGAAATTTATAGAAATCAAATAAAATCACTGTCACTAATTTTGAATGTTGAGATGTTATAAAAACTAAAGTACTTAACTATTTTAAAAATAGAAATGTAAAGTTCAAAAGTTAAATATTATTCTAGTAACTATGTTTATGAAATAAGGATTTCTTATGTGAAAAAACTTCCTTCCCACTACAATGAGGTTCTGGTGAAATGAGATGAGATAAATGTTTATAATATGTATTGTGCCAAATAGAAGCAATTATAATTCTCTACCCTAATACAATAAATAGAAAATCATTGACTAATCATAGGTTTAGTCCCCAAATCTGTGGCTAGGCTAGGAGGATACCGGCTCCCACTCATGAACTACCATTTCTCTTCACATGATGGCTAACTCTCACTTTAGTTTTTAAACACTAAAATCAAATTGAGGATTTTAGTTTACAACTCTAAAGATTTTCCAATTCTACACCCAACAAAGAAAATTTTCATGTTTATTTGCACTTAATTCCATGAACAAATTTCTCCTCCATGAAATTAAATGTGATCCTCACTCTGTTGTTGAACTCATACTTCATTTCTTGGATCATATGTTTTACAATATATTTTAGCAATTCAATTGACCAGATTGAAATGTAAATTAATTTTCAAGTTGAAAAATCATCACAATTTATTTTATATTTTAATATTGACACATCATATTATCTCTTCACTTCACCATATCTCAGAGTAGGGAGAAAGATAAAGTAAACTACTCAGACTTCATGAAAAAGATACATCATATCTCATAGTAGAGGGAAAGATAGAGGGAACTACTCAGACTTCATGAGAAAGATATGACAAAACACAAATTTTAGAGTAGGGAGAAAGATAAAGTAAACTACTCAGACTTCATGATAAAGATACAAAAAAACACAAATTTCATATATAAAAGAAAGTGGAGAAAAATAAAGTGAACTACTTAGACTTCTGTACTGAGGTTTCTTTTATTTTGTCATCATTATCTTGTTTTCGGAATTGTCTTCATCACCGATGTTGATGATCAACTTAGTCCTTTCAACAATTGTATTGGCTCTTCTTCGTCCACGTCCCCGGCCTTGATCTCGAGTGCGTGAACTAAAAGAACCTTCATCATCATGTTGTATGGAGGTAGTTGAATGGTCTCCTTTTTGTTTTTTTTCTGAATTTTTATTTATTGTAATTTCTCGGGAGAAGACGGTTTTCTTTGGAAGTGTATAATAAGCAGCAACTTCATGAGTACCAACCTCATGTACTGAAAATGGTTGTAGATCTCCTTTAATGCAATATTCTCGTTTTTCTTTGCAGTATTTGATGCATTGGTGTAGAGACGATGGAACCATGTTGTTCTCATGAACTTTTCTTTGCAGTATTTGATGCATTGGTGTAGAGACGATGGAACCATATTGTTCTCATGAATTCCTAGACCGACCAAGTAGAGCGTTGAAAGAGGTCTCGGCGTCGATGATATGAAATTTTGCGGTTGTTGCCAGTTCTCGTAGAGCGTTGAAGAGGTCTCGGCGTCGATGATATGAAATTTTATGGTTGTTGCTAGTTCTCCAACCTTCATAAGTTGAGACGATGGAACCATATTGTTCTCATGAATCCAAGGTCGACCAAGTAGAGCGTTGAAAGAGACTCGGCGTCGACGATATGAAATTTTACGGTTGTTGCTAGTTCTCCAACCTTCATAAGTAATGGCATTGGTGTAGAGATGATGGAACCATGTTGTTCTCATGAATCCAAGGTTGACCAAGTAGAGCGTTGAAAGAGGTCTCTGTCGATGATATGAAATTTAACGGTTGTTACATGTTCTCCAACCTTCATAAGTAATCTAATTAATCCAAGGGCTCTTTCTCCCTTTTGGTTGAATCCTCTTAACATCATCTTATCACGGATGAGCTCTTTAACGTCGAAGTCCAAATATGCTAACATTCGTAGACTCATCAAGTTAAGAGATGCTCCGTGATCCACTAAAACTCTGGACAGCACAAATTTGCCGATGTTAAAGGAGATATAGAATGGTTTGTTGTGGTCGGCTGTACCGAGTAGTAAATCTTCATCTGTGAAGGTTACTCCAGATTATTCTCTCAACGGGCAAACTTCATCTAAGGATGTGCTGGCCAACTGAGCTAAGAAAATCTGTAGATCAAGCAAAGTTGTAACTAGAGCTTCCCTCATCTCCTTTGACAGGATCAGAGCGTCATACATGCTTAGTCGGGCCGGCAACTTCCTAAGATGTGCTAGCACGTTGTAATCCACTTTATTTGTTCCTGTGGCTTTATCTTGATCATGTTGTTTTTCCACTGGTGGAGGTGGAAGTAACACTTCTTGAATTACAATTTATTTTCCTTTATCCGTTGGAGCTGTTCTTGGAGATAACACTTTTCCGCTCCTTAAATTTATTTTAGTTATTTCTTCTTGAGATGTTGTCGTTGAATCTTTCAATGTATCTTCTTTATCAGAAAGCTAATTTTTTCTTGAGATGTTGCTGTTGAATCTTTCAATGTATCTTCATTATCGGAAAGTTCCAAGTTGATTGTTAACAGCGTGCCATGGCACTTGAGGATTGGTTCCTCACTTCCGGTACTGTCGTAAGCAGTATCGNTTTTTTACCACCTGTTCATGGTCGTGAGGAGTGCATTTTATAGAAATTGGCCAAGGGGAAGCTTGTCTGGCCAATTGAGGGGTTAGCCCCACTGCTTAGGTGTTAAGCAGAGGAGCTCTCAGCTCAATTTGGGCTAAGGTGGCTTCTTTGCATGAATTTGGGTATGTCTCAGCTCAATTTGGGCTGAGGTGGCTTCTTGGCATGAATTTAGGTATTGGCCATGTGGGGGGCTCACGTTTTGGGCTTTAGCGTTGGGTTAAACTTGTTAACCAAGGGTTGGGCCACGGTTAAAGCTTATAATAAGCAGTAAAAATGGCACCATAGAGTATTGACAAGTGGTATAACAAGTACTTTGATTTAACCTTCTCTTTATCCCTTTAAAAATAAAAATAAAAAATTTAACCCATGAGATAAATATCAATCTTAACCATGGGTTGGTGGCTGGTTTTAAACTCAACTCTAGAGTCTAGGATGAGTTAAGGCAAGGCTCATTTGACCATACCAAGCTCAATTGGTTTGGATTTGGCCATAAGTCCAAGAAGGTGCGAATGACCAAAGCTTGTGTTTGAACTAGGTTAGACATGTCAATTGGCCCAATTAAATGTGGCATTTGGTGTAAGAGACCATGAGGAACAACTTTCATNTTTTTCTCATTTTTCTTATTAACTTCTTCAGGCTTCTTTGGTTATGGAAGCCTGAATTCTGGATTTTTCATCAGACTCTTGAAAATTTTGGAAATAGCTTCATTTTTGAAAGAGTATACTATCGCCTGTCTTTCTGCGAAAGATATCTTTCTTCTTTGAGATGGCTCTCCTTGAAATGGTTGTTGACTAGACTGGCTAATCTATTTCTGAGTTTGTTGAGATGAAGGCGGACGAAGAGTATCTGCATATATCTTCATTGGTTGCTTCCGTTTATCGATGGTTGCAACTGTCCCAGATTTGTTTACAAAGGTTTTGAGTACTTTTGCCTTTTCACTAGAATCCATATGTTTAATATCTTCTTGAAGACTACTAGCTTTCTCTAGTAGCTTCTCGAAGGTTTTGATGGTGAGTCCCTTGAGCATGAATGCTACTGGTCCATGCATGCTTCTGAGTAGAATCTCAATTGCATGAT
>JXCR01139375.1:39601-63512 GCA_002079205.1 Phalaenopsis hybrid cultivar
CTCGTGTTCGACTCGTTCGTTAAGAAACGAACACGAACAGTGACTTCACGAACAATTTCAAACACGAGTTTATTTCAAACAACCTGAATTTCAAACGAACCGAACACGAACACAAGCTCTGTTCGTTCGTGTTCGGTTCGTTTACACCCCTAATTATGAGGAAGCTAGTCATTAACTGATAAGTCCAAAGATGATATTAATGATGAAATTTTAAATTCAACTTTTAATTTGTCATCCAAGGAATCAATATAGCATATGAGTACATAATTAAAATTTTTTCTTTTATTTTTGTACATCATNCTTTTAACGAGCCGAACACGAGCTGTTCGCGAACAACGAGCCATTTTGACAGCCCTAGTAGTAATGACCTGTGGGAAGAGGAAATGGCTAATTTTGATCACCATCTTGGAGAGGACACGATCAAAGCACCACCATCTCCTTGGATATAGCCCACAAAGGGGAATGAAACTCTACACAGGACATCTGAAACGAAACACACCAAGAACTGACTCCCTACATACTCAGGACAACAATTTATTAGCTACTTCCGAACGGAGGAAGCTTCTACACAAAGGAAAAGAGTGGGAAGCCTGGAGAAATCCACGGAGCACTCCCTAAAGCAGCCAATTGGTGATGCCTCAAGCTGGATCGCGATATTGCGCAATCCCCGCTGCGGTTCTTCTGCCTTAACGTCAGATCTCCCGCAATTGGGTTCCCTCGCGAGGATTCACAAACGCTCGCTCCCCTCCCCTTTCAGCGTCGTCTCACTTCTGCGATGCCAAGCGGGCTTGCCCCGCGGTTCGAAACACTAGAGCTAAGCACTATTTTAGCGTCAATAACCGGTCGCTGTTCAAAACCTCGAACTGGGCGTTGTTTTAGTGCCCGTAATCAGGCGCTAACAATCTCGTGGGCTTGGGGAGCTTCGATTTGATAGTCAAAGCTTTTGTTTAGTAGTCAGCCACCCTTGGATTTCATTAACGACTGTTTTGTCTCCCGGAGTATTTGAGAGTCTTCCCCAAGTTGCGAGTAAATGTCCACGTCGATTTGTTCTTTTGGGGTTGTGTACCATGCCTATACTGGTGAATCTTCCCGAAGTAACATAATCGGTTCAATCAAGTGTGTTTGCACGACAGTAGTGCTGCTGGTTCAACATCGACCTGACATAACTTTTGTTGTATATGTCCTGTATCGTGGGCAGGTGTCTCGATCCTCTCGTCTGGTGACATCACTAAAACTGGTTTCACTCACACTGTTCTACTAAAAATGATCATATGACCTCGGGCTCTATCGAAGGAAGAAGGATGATGTGTTTCCTGTCCTTGGTGAAAGAATACTTGTTTCCATATCCGTTGTGCCAAGTCCTTCGGTCAAATTGCCACAGTTTTTCCAGCATAAGATGACAGACATCCATAAGGACCATGTCGCACCACACTTAGTCCTGCAGCTGGTCTTCAATCGAAAATTCTACCAAGCATCATCGGTTCATGCTGACCTGATTCTCCTTCAGCCACGTAAGTTAGTCCTAATTTCTCTACCATCTGTGTCGACGCCACGATCTAGTTGTTTTCGCCCTCAATCGGAATGTCTCTGCGTTGTTAGTCCTAATTTCTCTACCATCTGTGTCGACGCCACGATCTAGTTGTTTTCGCCCTCAATCATGAGACTGCCTCCATTTCCGTTCACTGTGTAGTGGATGTAGAATATGTTGTGGTGAAATCACTGTAAATCCGTAGTGTCCTCAGTCTGCAGGATCTGTCGAATCATGAGTGGCTCTTCTTCATTAGGGGGAAGCTGATACACCTCACCCTGTTCCTCGGCTTTCTCTTCATCACTAATCTCGTCCATGACACCTTAGTCAATAAGTGAGACTATTCTGCTCGTGGGATAGCTGGAGGCGATGTGGTCATAATCATGGAACGTTAAATATTTCTTGGTTGGTACAGTGTTAGAGGCCCTGCCTTTCTCTTGCTTCTTCTCTCTTTGATTCAGGCTTTCTTTCTCGTGTCCGAGCTTGCTAGTCTCTCTCGGGGTACCCTTGTCGATTGTGGTAACTGTAGGTGGTTGTTTGCCTTGAGGTTGCTGCCTAAAGGATCACTATCGCTTATTCTGCTTCTGCTATCTTTCTAGTTTCAAGGCCAATGTCTGGACATCTTCCAGTGTCCAGTATAGTTGCAATCGCACCATATTCCTAATGGCAGGCCTCAGTCCCTCGAGATATCTGGCTGCTGTATGCTCTTCTTGCTCTATCAGTCCGTACTTGAGCTTTAAGTGATCAAATTGGGCTGTGAAATCCTCTACTGAAAGATCCATCTGTTGTAAGTTGTGGAGTTTTAGAAACATATCATTGCGTAGTAGGGTGGGAGGTACTTTTTTGCATTACCTTCTTCATCTTCTCCTATCTAGTGATTTTTTAGTGCCTTCTCTCTTCCTTTACCTCTGCACATTTTCCCGTTATAGAGAAGTGCTCTTCTTCAGCTTAATGGCAGCTAGCTTGACTCGTCTTTATCCATTCAACAGTTTGCAACCACTCAAGGAATTCATCCAGATCCATGCCTCCTTCAAACTCAAGTAAATTCACCTTTATCCCATAGTCTCTTGGTCCTCCTACGACTATCTTCTCTCGGGAATTCTCCCTTTGGAAGGGATTCCAATATCTCTTTCTTGGCTCTCTCTGATATGGATCCCGAAATTCCATGGCATGTCTTCTTCATCGCTGACAGTCTTCCCATGGATGGGCTTCAGATCGTCATTTATTTCTCTCCTTCAACTCTCTAGATTCAGTTCAAAGGTATACTCCTTCTGTGTTAACTCTTTAGTCTCTGCAAGTCTCTGTTGGAGACGATGAAGCTTTCCCCTTAACTCTTCCTAAGTAGCCACAGACATGTATCTCCAGAGTGGCATGACTAGGGATTAAGGAATGAGAAAGAAGAATTTTAGTGGGGTTAGGATTTGGGTTGTGGAAGATATATGTGGTGGTAGGAAAGAGAGTTTTGGTTTATGACGAATGCTCAGAAAACCTAGAATATGACTAGGGTTGGACTAGCTCTGATACTAAATGATATTAGAATTAGTAGAGAAAACACAATGCAAACTTTCATCAATATTAAAATAAGGTTACACCATGACTCTAATAGAAATAAAGACACAAAACATGGAACAACAAAAGCAAACGCTTCTAAACATATTCCAATTGATGGTGGTCGGCTTGAGAGACAACAATGATTGTGAGGAATAAAGTCAGTCACGGGAGGCGGGTGGCAGCGAAAGGATGGTGTGGAACTGTAGGGAAGGCAGGTATGAAAAGGTTGTAGGTGGTCGACAGCAGTAGTGGGGTTGTTTGAAGGAGCTTGAAAGGAGTTAGGAAGGCGGGTCAGCGATAATAACGAGTGGGAAGGGGAAATAACTTGTTTTTGGGGTGACGGAGGGAGAGTTTGACTGCTGAAGAGTGGGGAGGAGAAGATTTGGTGAAAGTAAAAGGGAGGATATAATCACCACCTTGGAGAGGATACAATCGAAGAACCACCACCTCCTCGGATATAGCCTACAAAGGGGAAAGAAATTTCACACATGAGATCTGAAATGAAACACACCAAAAACCGCTCCCTACATACCTAGGACATCATTTTATAGGCTCCCTCTGGAGGGATGAAGCTTCTACATAGAGGAAGAGAGTGGGAAGCCTAGAGAAATCCAGAGAGCACTTCATAGAGTAGCAATTCATGATGCCCCAAACCGGATCGTGATAGTTCACGATCGCCGATGCTATCCTTCCTACCTTCGCACTAAATCTTCTGCAATCGCGTACCCTGCGAGGATTTGAGAGCTCCCGCTCCCCCTTCTGTGTTTCTCTCACTACTGCGATGCCAAGCTGACTGGTCCCGCAGTTCAAAAAGCTCGAACCGGGCACTGTTTTAACACGTAATCGGCGTTGTCAGCACATGTAATTAGGCACTGTTAGTGCCCGTATCAGTCTCTTGGGGTTAGGGGAGCTTGAATTTCATAGTTGAAGCTTTCGTTTCATATTCAACCACCCTTGGATCCCATTGACGACTGCACTGTCTCTCGAGATATGTGAGGGTCTTCCTTAATTTGCGAGTAAATGTTCATGTCAATCTGTCCTTCTGTGGCAGTGTACCACGCCTATGTTGGTGAATCTTCCTAAAGTAACATATGATATGTTCAATTGACCATGCGGTAATCGGTCCCTTCCTACACGGTGGTGGTTCTTCTGGTATGGCGTCGACCTCACATAACCTTGGTCGTATCTGTCCTGCATCGGGGGTGGGTCGCTCGGTCATTTTGTTTGGTGGCATCGCTAAAACTGGTTCCACTAACGTTGATCTGCTGAAGTGGGATCCTGTGACTTGGGTTCTATCTAAGGAAGAAGGGTGATGTGCTTCCCATCTTTGGTGAAATAATATTTATTTTTATATCTGTCGTGCTGAGTCTTTCGGTAAAATTTTCACGGTCTTCCGAGCAGAAGATGGCGGGCTTCCATAGAGACCACATCACACCACACCTGTCTTTGCAGCTGGCCTCCGATCGAAAATTCTATCAAGCATCTTTGGTCGATGCTGACCCGATACTTCTTCTTCAACCACCAAGTGAATATAGATGGGAATGTCTCTGCATTGTGAGTCCTAATTTATCTATCAATTGTGTCGACGACACGTTCTTGTTACTTCCATTATCGATAATGAAACTGAATGCCTTTCCGTTCACTGTGCAGTGGGTGTAGAATATGTTGCGACGAAACCTCTGCGAATCCCTGGGGTCCTCAGTCTGCAGGATCCATCGAATCACAAGCGTCTCTCATTCAACTAGGGGAAGTTGATACACCTCACCCTGTTCCTTGGCTTTTTCTTCATCACTAATCTCTTTCACAGCGTCTTGATCAGTAAGTAAGACTACTCTGTTCGTAGGGCAGCTGGAGGCTATGTGGCCGTAACCGTGACACTTGAAACATTTTCTGGTCGGTACAGTGTTGTAGGCTCTACATTTATTCCGCTTCTTCTCGCTTTGACTCGGGCTTTCTTTCTCGTGTTCGGGCTTGCTAGTCTCTCCCAGGGTGCCCTTGTCGATTGTGGTAACTACAGGTGGCTATTTGTCGAGAGTTTGTTGGCTTAAGGATGAATGTTGCCTACTCTGTTTTTGCTGCTTTTCTACTTTCAAAACCAGTGTCTGGACATCTCCTAGTGATCATTAATGGTAGGCCTCAGTCCCCCAATGTATCCGGTTACTGTACTCTTTCGGCTCTATCAGTCCTCACTTGAGCTGTAAGTGATCGAACTGGGGTGTGAACTCCAATACTGCAAGATCCCTCTATTGTAAGCTGTGGAATTTTAGACATATATCCTGACGATAGTTGGGTGGGAGGTACTGTTTCTGCATTACTTTCTTCATCTTCTCCTACCTAGTGATGGTTTCACTGCCTTTCTTCTTCCTTTGCCCCTGTACATTTTCCTACCATAGGGAAGCACTCTTCTTCAACTTAATGACAACTAGTTTGGCTCTCCTTTCCTCTGATACCTCCTTATATTCAGAGATTCGTTCAACAATTTGCAGCCATTTAAGGAATTCTTCCGGATCCATGCCTCCTTCAAACTTAGGTAAATCCATCTTGATGCCATAGTCTCTGGGTCCCTCTGCAAGTATCTCCTCTCAAGAATTCTCCCTTTAGGAGGAATTCAAATATACATCTCTAGGCGTTCTTTGATATTGGATCTCAAAACGTTGTGGTCTGTCTTCTTCATCACTGACAGTCTCCACATGGAAGGGATTCAAATCCTCATTTCTTTCTCCCCTTCGACTCTCTAGATTTGGGTCGAAGGTATCCCCCTCCTTTGCTAGCTCTTCAATCTCCACAAGTCTCTGATTGGTGAAGAAGCTCCCAGGTAGCCTCGAGCATGTATCTCTAGAGTGGCATGGCTAGGAATTAAGGAATAAGAAAGAAGAATTTTAGTGGGGTTAGGATTTGGGTCGTCGAATGTATATTTGGTGGTAGGAAAGAGAGTTTTGGTTTATGGAGGATGCTCGGAAATCCTCGAATGAGACTAGGGTTGGACTAGCGCTTATACCAATTGATACCGAAACTAGTTGGGAAAACACAAAACATGCTTTCATTAATAGTAAAATAGTTATACCATGACTTGAACGAAAATAATGACACAAAACATGGAACGACATAAGCAAACACTTCTAAACATATTCCAACGGGTGGTGGAGGTTAGAGAGATAGAGATAATTGGGAGGAATGAATGCAGTCACAGGAGGCTGGTGGCAGCGAAAGGATGATGCAAAACTATAGGGATAGCAGGTGGGAAAGGGTTTTAGGTGGTCGGCAACAGTAGTAGGGTTGTTGGAATGAGCTTGAAAGGAGTTAGGAAGGCGGATTAATAATCTGTGGGAAGGCGAATGGTTGGTTGTCAGGGTGGTGGAGGGAGAGTTTGACGGTGGAAGATTGGGGAGGAGAAGGTTTGGGGAAGGTAAAATGGAGGATATAATCACCACTTTTAGAGAGGATACAATCGAAACACTACCACTTCCTCGGATACAGCCCATAACGGGGAAAGAGACTCCACACAGGAGATTTNAAAGATACAATCGAAACACTACCACTTCCTCGGATACAGCCCATAACGGGGAAAGAGACTCCACACAGTAGATTTGAAACAGAACACAGTAATAACTGACTCCCCACATACCTAGGACAACAATTTATAGGCTCCGCTGCTCGGAGGAAGCTTCTACACAAAGGAAGAGAGTGGGAAACCCAGAGAAATCTAGAGAGCACTCCCTAGAATCGTGATGCCCCAAGCCGGATCTTGATATTTCGCGATCCCCGCTGCAATCCTTCTGGCCTTCATGCTAGATCTCCCGCAATCGCGAAACGCCTGGTTACCGGCACTGTTTTAGCGCCTGTATCAGTANGAGAATATAGAGAGCACTCCCTAGATTCGTGATGCCCCAAGCCGGATCTCGATATTTCGCGATCCCCGCTGCAATCCTTCCGGCCTTCATGCTAGATCTCCCGCAATCGCGAAACGCCTGGTTACCGGCACTGTTTTAGCGCCTGTATCAGTAGTTTTTTTTTCGCATACTTAATTTTTCTTCTATAAAGAGACCAGATACTATCCTGTACGGGTGAAGTTATAATTGACGGTTAATGTCATAAACTCTTTAGGGGAGCTCCAATCATCTTCTTGAGAAGCTGATAGCTGTCTTCTTTTGGAAGAATTTTGTCTAATGTAAAATGATTTTTAATCTTATTTTGAGCCTCTTATTTTCCTTACAGAAAAAACCGATTATACCCAACATTTAGTTTCAACTACGAGTCATTGGAGAGTAATTCAACCATCTACTCTACACGGCGATACATACATGATAATGAACGGAGTTTTTCCAAAATAATAGAAGTAATTTGTATGATACCTTTTTTTCTTTTTTCAAAATTTGAGTTATTTTTGTATTCACTCTCCTTGATGTTTTGTTGTAAAATGATGTTTTAATTTTTAAGAGAATTTCACTTTTAGTTGTCCTAATGCTAAAATTTTAATCTTCCTGATAAGAATAAGTTTTGCGATCAATCAGTTTTACTTAAAATTTCAAACTTGATCACATAGATAATATCTTTTGCTGTCACCATGAATTTTTCCATGTCTAATATTATCATTTGGTAGTGCAACCATATTCATGAGCAACCATTTTTTTTAGATATTTTTTTTTTATTTCGTTATAATTTAGTCAAAATTTTCTAAAATCTTTTGGCGATGCTCTGCTTGATGTGTTGTGCATTCACACAAACTTTAAATTTTTTTTATTTAATATTTTTGTTTTTTTGAAGATTTGAATGATTTTTGGACAGTAACTTTTGCACTATGTTGTTGCGTTGGAAAACTCCCTTAAAAATCAATGCATGTAAATTATAAAAAGTTGACTATGATTTTGTTGTTGGCGGACAATGAGATTATTGCACAAAATCTAATGCATTTGACCACTGTCTCATTGTGGCATTTCCTCGTCAACAAATGGAGTGATTTGCCACCTTTGATGAATTAATGACACGGTTATAAAGTTATTCGTGAGATGTGTCAATAAAGTCTTAAAATTTGAGTTTTTTTAAAGAATATCTAGTAGATGACTACATTCAACTAGTGGGAAGATAACTAATATGTTGAAATTAAGACATCAAAATTTGAATGAAGTTGAACGGTCCAACTTCATTGAAATTTTATTCTCCATAACAATCTCAGAGTTCAAATTGAACTGAGTTTTTTATGGACATCAGGGCTTTCTTAGTAACATGGAACGAATATTAAATATGAATACTTTTAAGCAATATATAAGGAAAGTTCTTCATGTTTTGTGATAATATTTATGAAGCAAGTCAGGATAAAATGATTACGATTAGCAATCTATCTGCGACTCATCTAACTCGAGCATTGGGGTTGAGTCAGGTACCAACACATGGGATCGTTTCGAGCTTCGGGTGCACAAGCGGCTCATAGATCTCGTTAGCTCTTCTGATGTGGTGAAGCAGATTACGTCAATTACCATTGAACCCGGCGTTGAGGTTGAGGTGACCATTGCTGATCCGTGAGTATATAATATGCTTTGGACTTTATATTTTTCATGAAAATTTTCTTCTTTTGACAATTTTCTTCATCCCAATTGTTGTTCCCGTTAATATGGTTGGTACTTGCGTGCTGCAATTTTGATTATTTTGTTTGACCATCGTCTTATGGAAAAGAAAAATAGCCCAGCAATGTTTTGTTTTTTAATTTCCTTTTTGTGAAATTGTTGGAGTTATCAATTATCATCAAGAGATAAATCAAATGTTGTGAAATTCATCTGGGAACTAGCTCTTAATTTCACTTGCCATCTGTGTAGGCTAAGGCTGAATTAGTAGTTTGAATGTAAACTTTTAAACAGAAGTTTTAAATGTGCAACTAAATATAGTTGTTTTCTACATATTTCTTTATTCATCATTTTTTTTTGTAAAGGTTCAAATGCTTGCAAAATCATAATATATTGGACTTGGAATGCAATTTGGTAATCATTCTGTCAGTTATTATGTGACCGGGGCAGATTGCTGATTAGTTCGTTAGTATGTGAGTTGCTGTTTGAATTCGATCTTGTATTACGGCTAATATATATTATGACTTGAAAAGAGTTAATTAGGTTCAAAGAATGGAAGGAAGGTTTTGTTATCAAACAGTTGAGTGATGATCTGGTTTATTATTATATAGTTAATTGAATCATGGTATATATAAGATATTTTAAAAGTTTTTGATTGGATGTTAAATATATTTAAGAAATATTTTCCTATTTAGCTTTATGTGAAATGAAATCATCATAAAACCTAATGATAGGCAATGGTTGGTGGTAGTGGTCGTGGTTGATGGGTGTTGGAGGTCGGCAAAATACGTGTAAGTAATATAAGGTTTTAAAGGAGTGTCGTGTATCGTTCCCACGTGATTTGAAAATGTCAAAGATATAGTTTATTAACTTTTTCAACCTAGTTTGGCAAGATGAGTAAATAGTTAAAAAAAAAATCCTAAATTTAGTAAATTATGCAGGAATAAAACTAAAGAAAATGTGGATTAAAGTTCTTTGGTGTTTTTTCAAGATAGATGAGGACTGTGCCTCAGTTATTTAGGTGTGACATTTGACTTTATTTTTATACAAAATTCTCTTGCATGGTTGTCAACTAGAGATAATAATTTCTTCTTAAGCCTATGCCTAAAACTTTAGAAGATTTGGAATTCAACAAAGATAGCTTCAGCCTATCTTGATGGTATCCCCAATAATTTATGATCCCTTTAATTAGTTCAAGATTTGCAATAAAATATATTTATTTTATGCGGATCATGTGGTTAACCTAATTGTTCCACTATGCTCATGTTGAAATTGTAGATTACGTTGTATTTTAATATTCTAACTGACCCGATTAGAAGTAATTGAAAGCCAAAAGGTTAACCAATTTCTATCAACTTAAAGCACAAAACAATACGAGAAATCAGGAATAGAAATCAAACCAAGAAATCTATCCCTAAAATCACAGAAGCATGAAAAGTAAATTAGCTGCTCATAGCTTGAGCGAAAAACAAAGCAAATTTCATGGAAATCAAATATGAAATGAACATTTTTATGCGAATAAAAACAAACTTATAGCCCTTTGTGATCCTCTCTTACAATAGCAACAAAAATACTTCTCTCAAATCCTCTAAAAACAAAACAAAGAAAAAAAATAAGTGGTGAAGATCTCTCAATTCTCTCCTCCGAAAGCCCTCAAAATCTCCCAATTACATAATTTTATAGCTTGCATTCAAAATACTTCTTAAATTTATCAGAATCTTGCAATAAAAATTTTTCAAATTAGAAATTATATGACGGCGTGACCACACCCGACCTACGACGTAATTACATCGCCTCCTTAGGTTGGGTGGCGTGGTCACAACACGTTTCAACGTGGTCACGCCGCGTTGTGGCGTGATTACGTCGAGGGGCTCCATGACGCGGTTTGCTTAACATATAGATGCGACCACGCTACTCAAGTGGCATGGTCACACCAGTTTCAGTCGTGGCTACGCCAATGCTAAATTTTTCAAATTTTTTTATTTTGCTCAGATTTTTGTGCTAGTCCTCCTGTAAACTATAAAATGTAATTTCAACCTTCCAAAAGCTTAAAATGATATATTTAAGGAAAAATGCTAGAATTAACGTATAAAAAATATGAAAATTTGGCGCATGTTAGCTTCAGAGCATATCTTAGCAAGCAATGTGGGTTATTGCATCAATATCAACACGTATATGATTGTGTTAAGGATCCAAAAACTCTAGAATGTGTCATCTTGCATGTTGCAGCTTGCATTTAACTGTGCTACTTTAAAATAAGAAAATATATTTTTCATATTAGCTTTATCCACAGTACTTTTAAAAACTACATCACTAGCAAGCTAGACTATATATGAGGTCAAATCTTTTAAAATGTCATCTCATGGGTGATGCACATTAGATCTCTTGGATCTTCAAGATGGGGCTGTTGTCGGCAAACCCCATCAAAATCATATAGCAAACTTAGACACACTTTCCGTACACACTTAGATGTTGTGTTAGGACACATTTACTTTAAATGCTTGCTGAAATAGGCTGTGGTGGTGAGCTGAAATAAAATAAGTGGGACACAAAAGTCAGAGTTTAGAGCTGCATGAGTTATGAACCACGTAAAATGTAATTGATCACATATGTCGTAGTGGTTAGTTGTGTATCGTCAGTTGGCCACAGAAGTCGTAACGAATAATTAACGACAACTGTCATCCACGAAGGCCGTAATAGAAAGTTTCACTAATGTTTGTAGGCTATAAAGGCTGAAGTTGGGAGATACATGAGTTGTGATCCATATAGGTTATAGTCAGTCATATAGACCTTAACGGAGAGTTGCAATATTATCGGTTGGTTTCAATGGATATCATGGAGGACGAGTGTCAGTCGGCCACCAAGGTTAGAACGAAGGGCTATAATGACAACAATTGTTACATTGGATTCAAGGTGCACGATTAAATCATATTTGGGGTATGTTGTTACACTATATGCGAGGCATCACACTACACCGTAGTAGGCTTTGTTACTCCATGAGGTATGCCGTTACTGAGCAAGGTTCTTCATTGCAACATACATCATTACTTCACATGGTGTTTTGTTACTTCGCAAAGTATGTCATTACTTCATAAGGTGTTTTATTGGGAACAAGTAGGGGCGGCTGACAAGTGGTAGTCAGCGATGGTCGGTAGCTACATATGTAGGAAGTGTTCGTTGGGTCTTCGAATCTGAAATTGCTCTTAGATTATCCTCATTCTCTTTTCAATCTGACTCTCGGTCTAGGTTTCCCTAGCTCTCCCTCCCCTTTCACGAATGGAGTGGGCATCTATTTATAGATTCTTGGAGTGTCATGCTCCATAAATAATGCAAGAATCACACATTGTGGGTGACTGAAGGCTCGTAAACTAGCCTATGACCATTCATTATATATATATATATATATATACACACACACACACACACACACACACACACACATACATACATACATACATACATACATACATACTTGTGTGGGTTTAGGGTTTAGGTAAATGATAGATCTTCATTTTGAGAGACTAGTCAATGAAATGGTCGTCTTCCACTCTCTCTATCCTAATTCATTGGTAGTAGTCATTGATACTGAAAAATTTTTGTGAACCTGACCTAACTCAGGTTAACCCAAGTCAACATTTCTTGGGTCAATTAGACTTAACAAGAATCAATCGGATTTGAGACTCAACTTTGAGCTTAGTTTAAGTCTTAAACTAAGTCTAATCAAGTATTATTTTAAGCACAACCCAAGTTAGACTTAAAAGACAACTGCCATTAGCACCCTTATTACTTGAGTGAGGCACTTATCACAAGTTTAGGGCCCAAGAGGCATACCATTAGGGACCATGCCGCCGATAAACTTCCATCAATAGTATACGGGCAATTATGTGGTGTTGTCTTCGATGAGCATCCAAATACATATCTTTTGGTACGACTTTGATCCCTATGTTTATTATCTCTCTTGTGTTGTCCTTGTCTTTCTACAATATACTGGGATATTTGACTCTCGGTTTGTCTTAAGAGATTTCGGGCTCCTCATTGTGGTGAGATTGGGTGTATTTCGGTTTGGGGAAGAGTGGTTTCTTGTTCCCCATTGTTTTGTACACCTGTGTGGCTTCTTGGTAGTGGATTGGTTCCTCTCTCCCGTGGATGTAGGCTACAGACGAACCACGTCAATCTTGGTGTCTTCTTCTATGTTGAATCTCTTTACTATTTACTTTGTATGTTCATCGAATTCAATCCTAGCAGGCGCTTCCGCATAAACAAGTGGTTTGCTCCAATAATTGGTATTAGAACAGTTTCTTTTCTTGTTTTCACAAAGATCGAGCTCTAAGCTGAGAATTTAAAAAAAAAGTGACAATTTTTTTCAACCCACAATCTTTTCTTTTTATCTTCTTTCACTATTCCCAACTCTATATATATATATATATATATANGGGTTATAAAGTTATTCGTGAGATGTGTCAATAAAGTCTTAAAATTTGAGTTTTTTTTAAAGAATATCTAGTAGATGACTACATTCAACTTGTGGGAAGATAACTAATATGTTGAAATTAAGACATCAAAATTTGAATGAAGTTGAACGGTCCAACTTCATTGAAATTTTATTCTCCATAACAATCTCAGAGTTCAAATTGAACCGAGTTTTTTATGGACAGCAGGGCTTTCTTAGTAACATGGAACGAATATTAAATCTGAATACTTTTAAGCAATCTATAAGGAAAGTTCTTCATGTTTTGTGATAATATTTATGAAACAAGTCAGGATAAAATGATCACAATTAGCAATCTATCTGCGACTCATCTAACTCTAGCATTGGATTGAGTCAGGTACCAACACATGGGATCGTTTCGAGCTTCGGGTGCACAAGCGGCTCATAGATCTCGTTAGCTCTTCTGATGTGGTGAAGCAGATTACGTCGATTACCATTGAACCCGGTGTTGAGGTTGAGGTGACCATTGCTGATCCGTGAGTATATATATATGCTTTGAACTTCATATTTATCATGAAAATTTTCTTCTTTTGACAATTTTCTTCATCCCAATTGTTGTTCCCGTTAATATGGTTGGTACTTGCGTGCTGCAATTTTGATTATTTTGTTTGATCATCGTCTTATGGAAAAGAAAAAAAGCCCAGCAATGTTTTGTTTTTTAATGTCCTTTTTGTGAAATTGTTGGAGTTATCAATTATCATCAAGAGATAAATCAAATGTTTTGAAATTCATCTGGGAACTAGCTCTTAATTTCACTTGCCATCTGTGTAGGCTAAGGCTGAATTAGTAGTTTGAATGTAAACTTTTAAACAGCAGGTTTAAATGTGCAACTAAATATAGTTGTTTTCTACATATTTCTTTATTCATCATTTCGTTTTGTAAAGGTTCAAATGCTTGCAAAATCATAATATATTGGACTTGGAATGCAATTTGGTAATCATTCTGTCAGCTATTATGTGACCGGGGCAGAATGCTGAGTAGTTTGTTAGCATGTGAGTTGCTGTTTGAATTCGATCTTGTATTACGACTAATATATATTATGACTTGAAAAGAGTTAATCAGGTTCAAAGAATGGAAGGAAGGTTTTGTTATGAAACAGTTGAGTGATGATCTGGTTTAATATTATATAGTTAATTGAATCATGGTATATATAAGATATTTAAAAAGTATTTGATTGGATGTTAAATATATTTAAGAAATGTTTTCCTATTTAGCTTTATGTGAAATGAAATCATCATAAAACCTAATGATAGGCAATGGTTGGTGGTAGTGGTCGTGGTTGATGGGTGGTGGAGGTCGACAAAGTACGTGCAAGTAATATAAGGTTTTAAAGGAGTGTCGTGTATCGTTCCCACGGGAAAGCTTATTAAGAAAGTAATATAAGGTTTTAAAGAATGTCAAAGATATAGTTTATTAACTTTTTCAACCTAGTTCGGCAAAATGAGTAAATAATTTAAAAAAAAATCCTAAATTTAGTAGATTATGAAGAAATAAAACAAAAGAAAATGTGGATTAAAGTTCTTTGGTGTTTTTTTAAGATAGATGAGGACCGTGCCTCGGTGATTTAGGTGTGACATTTGACTTTATTTTTATACAAATTCCTCTTGCATAGTTGTAAACTAGAGATAATAATTTCTTCTTAAGCCTATGCCTAAGACCGAAGAAGATTTGGAATTTCACAAAGATAGCTTCAGCTTATCTTTGTGGTATGCCCGATAATTTATGATCCCTTTAATTAGTTGCAAGATTTGCAATAAGATATTTTTATTTTATGTGGATCATGTGGTTAACCTAATCGTTCCACTACGCTCATGTCGAAATTGTAGATTACGTTGTCTTTTAACATTCTAACTGACCATATTAGAAGTAATTGAAAGCCAAAAGGTTAACCAACAACTTCTATCAACTTAAAGCACATAAAACAATACGAGAAATCAAGAATAGAAACCAAACCAAGAAATTCATCCCTAAAATCACATAAACACGAAAAGTAAATTAGCTGCTCATAGCTTGAGCGAAAAACAAAGCAAATTTCATGGAAATCAAATATGAAATGAACATTTTTATGCGAATAAAAACAAACTTATAGCCCTTTGTGATCCTCTCTTACAATAGGAGCAAAAATACTTCTCTCAAATGCTCTAAAAACAAAACAAAGAAAAAAAAAAAAAGTGGTGAAGATCTCTCTCTAACTCTAGCCTCCTTTTCAATTTTGTCCTCTGAAAGCCCTCAAAATCTCCCAATTACATAATTTTATAACTTGCATTCAAAATACTTCTTAAATTTATCATAATCTTGCAATAAAAATTTTTCAAATTAGAAATTATATTATGGCGTGACCACACCCGACCTACGACATAATTACATCGCTGCCTTGGGTTGGGCGACGTGGTCACAACACGTTTCGACGTGGTCACACTGCGTTGTGGTGTGATTACGTCGAGGGGCTCCATGACGCGGTCTGCTTAACATATGGATGCAACCACGCTACTCAAGTGGCATGGTCACACCAGTTTCAGCGTGGCTACGCCAATGCTAAATTTTCCAAATTTTCTTATTTCGCTCATATTTTTGTGCTAGTCCTCTTGTAAACTATAAAATGTAATTTCAACCTTCCAAAAGCTTAAAATGTTATATTTAAGGAAAAATGCTAGAATTAACGTATAAAAAGTATGAAAATTTGACGCATGTTAGCTTCAGAGCATATCTCAGCAAGCAATGTGGGTTATTGCATCAGGATCAACACGTACATGATTGTGTTAAGGATCCAAGAACTCTAAAATGTGTCATCTTGCATGTTGCAGACTTGCATTTAACTGTGCTACTTTAAAATAAGAAAATATATTTTTCATATTAGCTTTATCCACAGTACTTTTAAAAACTACGTTACTAGCGAGCTAGATTATAAATGAGGTCAAATCTTTTAAAATGTCATCTCATGGGTGATGCGCATTAGATCTCTTGGATCTTCAAGATGGGGCTGATGTCAGCAAACCCCATCAAAATCATATAGTAAACTTAGACACACTTTCCGCACACACTTAGATGTTGTGTTGGGACACATTTACTTTAAATGCTTGCTAAAATAGATTGTGGTGGTGAGCTGAAATAAAATAAGTGGGACACAAAAGCTAGAGTTTAGAGCTGCATGAGCTATGAACCACATAGAATGTAACTGATCACACAGGTCGTAGTTGTTAGTTGTGTACCGTCAATTGGCCACAAAGGTCATAACAAATAATTAACGACAACTGTCATCCATGAATGTCGTAATAGAAAGTTTCACTAGTGTTTGTAGTCTATAAAGGCTGAAGTTGGGAGATACATGAGTTGTGATCCATATAGGCTATAGTCAGTCATATAGGTATTAATGGAGAACTGCAATATTATCGGTTGGTCTCAATGGCTGTCATGAAGGACGAGTGTCAATCGGCCACCAAGGCCAGAACGAAGGGCTATAATGACAACAATTATTACATCGGATTCAAGGTGCACAGTTAAATCATATTTGGGGTAAGTTGTTACACTATATCCTAGGCATCACACTACACCGTAGCAGGCTTTGTTACTCCATGAGGTATGTCGTTACTGAGCAAGGTTTTTCATTGCAACATACATCATTACTTCACATGGTGTTTTGTTACTTCGCAAAGTATGTCATTACTTCATAAGGTGTTTTATCGGGAACAAGTAGGGGCGGCTGACAATTGGTAGTTAGCGATGGTCGGTAGCTACATATGTAGGAAGTGTTCGTTGGGTCTTTGAATCTAAAATTGCTCTTAGATTATCCTCATTCTCTTTTCAATCTGACTCTCGGTCTAGGTTTCCTAGCTCTCCCTCTCCTTTCACGAATGGAGTAGGCATCTTTTTATAGATTGTTGGAGTGTCATGCTCCGTAAATAATGCAAGAATCAAACATTGTGGGTGACTGAAGGCTCGTAAACTAGCCTATGAACATACATACATACGTACGTACATACGTACCTACGTACATACATACATACGTACATACATACATACATACGTACGTACATATATACGTATATACATACATACGTACATGTAAATACGTACGTACGTACAAACATACGTACGTACATGTACATACAGACATACATACATACATACGTACATACATACATACGTACGAACACACACACACACACACACACACACACACATAGACAGACAGACACACTGACACACACACACACACACACACACACACACACACACACACATAGACAGACAGACACACTGACACACACACACACACACACACACACACACACACACACACACATAGACAGACAGACACACTGACACACACACACACACACACACACACACACACACACACACACATAGACAGACAGACACACTGACACACACACACACACACACACACACACACACACACACACACATAGACAGACAGACACACTGACACACACACACACACACACACACACACACACACACACACACATAGACAGACAGACACACTGACACACACACACACACACACACACACACACACACACACACACATAGACAGACAGACACACTGACACACACACACACACACACACACACACACACACACACACACATAGACAGACAGACACACTGACACACACACACACACACACACACACACACACACACACACACATAGACAGACAGACACACTGACACACACACACACACACACACACACACACACACACACACACATACATACATGTCGTCTTCCACTCTCTCTATCCTAATTCATTACATACATACATACATACATACATACATACATGTGTGGGTTTAGGGTTTAGGTAAATGATAGATGTTCATTTTGAGAGACTAGTCAATGAAATGGTCGTCTTCCACTCTCTCTATCCTAATTCATTGGTACTGAAAAAAATTTGTGAACCCGACCTAACTCATGTTAACCCAATTCAACATTTCTTGGGTCAATTAGACTTAACAAGAATCAATCCAAGTCTAATCAAGTATTGTTTTAAGCACAACCCAAGTTAGACTTAAAAGTCAACTGCCATTAGCAACCTTTTTTACTTGAGTGAGGCACTAATCACAAGTTTAGGGCCCAAGAGGCATACCATTAAGGACCATGTCACTGATAAACTGTCGTCAATAGTATACGGGCAATTATGTGGTGTTGTCTTCGAGGAGCATCCAAATACAGATCTTCTGGTACGACTTTGATCTCTTTGTTTATTATCTTTCTTGTGTTGTCCTTGTCTTTCTACAATATACTAGGATATTTGACTCTTGGATTGTCTTAAGAGATTTCGGGCTCCTCATTGTGGTGAGATTGGGTGTATTTCGGTTTGGGGAAGAGTGGTTTCTTGTTCCCCATTGATTTGTACACCTGTGTGGCTTCTTGGTAGTGGATTGGTTCCTCTCTCCTGTGATGTGGGCTACAGACAAACCACATCATATTTTTTGTCTTCTTCTGTGTTGAATCTCTTTACTATTTACTTTGTATGTTCATCGAATTCAATCCTGGCATGCGCTTCCGCATAAACAAGTGGTTTGCTCCAACAATTGGTATTAGAACAACTTATTTTCTTGTTTTCACAAAGATCGAGCTCTAAGCTGAGAATTGAAAAAAAAAATGACAAAAATTTTTTCAACCTACAATCTTTTCTTTTTATCTTCTTACACCTTCCCAATTCTATTTATCTATGTATATCTATATCAATATATATATATATATATATATATATATCAGGCTAGATCTTTACCCTCACTAAGTACTGGTGAATAAAGGCACACAAATATAAACTAACCATGAGATTAAAGCTTATTTCTAGTTAATATTTACGAAGGACCTTTAATGCTTTCACGAGAATTTTATGGGTGCCTAATAGTTGTCCACAACAAATTTGTAATATATTTGCTTCATTTTCACCATCGTGATTACTTACGACAATCTAATCTACACAAAATTTATACTCTACGACGCTATAACAAAAAAATTAGGAAAAATATTTTGCTAATCTGAGGACGACTACGAATATAAGAAGAAAACATTGTGCCCATCATTCAAATGTGCGGACAAGGGTGTGAATCACATCACGTCGTACGTTCCACAACGTAATACGACCCACACCATCGTCCGCTCGTCTGGTTCACCAAACTTAATATTTTCTTGAATATAATAGATTTCGATGAATCAAAAATTTGGAGCGAAAATAGTTATGAGAAAGTGATCTAAATTGAGAAATTATAAAGAGCTTAGACATTCATTGTATTATATTTCATTAGCAAATTATGAAATAGAATACTTTTTTAAATAAGAAGACCAAAATAAATAATTGAATCTAACAAAATGATTATAAAAAATTGTAAAATTATAATGAAGCCGATATCATAAATGAATTTTCATAAAACATATATGAATAAATATATAAAAATACTCTATAAAATAAATAATTTTNAACTTTGTAATATATTTGCTTCATTTTCACCATCGTGATTACTAACGACAATCTAATCTACACAAAATTTATAACAAAAAAATTAGGAAAAATATTTTGCTAATCTGAGGACGACTACGAATATAAGAAGAAAACATTGTGCCCATCATTTAAATGTGCGGACAAGGGTGTGAATCACATCACGTCGTACATTCCACAACGTAATACGACCCACACCATCATCCGCTCATCCAGTTCACCAAACTTAATATTTTCTTGAAATTTGGAGCCAAAATAGGGAAAAGTGATCTAAATTGAGATATTAATAGAAATTATAAAGAGCTTAGACATTCATTGTATTATATTTCATTAGCAAATTATGAAATAGAATTTTTATTTAAATAAGAAGACCAAAATAAATAATTGAATCTAACAAAATGATTATAAAAAATTTTATGGTAAAATTATAATGAAGCCGATATCATAAATGAATTTTCATAAAACATATATGCATAAATATATAAAAATACTCTATAAAATAAATAATTTTATTAATTAAAAACAATTTAAAATAACATATAAAAAATCATACTTATATATTAAACTTTATATTAACACAATGATCATGTAAAAAAAAAAAAAGATTTACATACATATAAAATCAAGAAACAAAAACAATAAAAAATAGTTCTTAGACTTAGGGCTCGTCTGAGAACGTGTCAGTATTCTCTTTTAATGCGCTCAATGCCACCGCCAGATAAGACAATGTTTGGTGATCGGAAAATCTCCCAATGTCGAAGTAATCCAACGCGGAAATTTTGCCAATCTCAACTGCTCTGGCTTACCTCGTCCCAACGGAGCTAACTATCGAACGGGGAAGCCCCTTCAAACTGAGCCTTGCATTCATGCCTACCCTAAAATACTATTGCACTCGAATACACCACACAAATTTATTTAAAAATACTAAAAAATAATCTAGTAAATATTGCCTCTTACAGTTGCGACTATGTTGATTTCCCTAATTTCTTTGTAAAAACACCATTTAATTAGGAAAAAAAAATGTAAAATGTCCACCTTATTTATAAACTATTTAAATAATAGCTTGAACAATATGAAATTTATTGAAATAATTATGCTGTTTTAAACTTCCATTAACTCGTTTTAAATATTAAAATAGAAAAGAAAAACATGAAATTCATGGAACTCCTCTTTTATATTAAAGGCAGTCAGCCATTTCACGTTTGAGTAAATTAAAAGAGAGATTTACGCTAACGGCACAATATCAAACCCCAAAATTCAAACATACGCCGATGCAGGTCATCCTTTTATCTGCATAGAAAGTTGTGCTTCACATTCGAAAAACTTAAATAATTATTTGAGTGGTCCAATTATAGATTTCGTAAAAGTTTAGGTGTAGGTTTTTCAGGTACAGCTGCGCTGTCTCAAGAAACTGATGCGGGGAAGTTGGTTGTCTGTTTGTTGCAGCTGTGTGAAAACAGTTGTGGGGCAGCTGTTTCTGAAAAATTGACGATTCTGTCCTTATTCAATAGTTATATGTAGCAGAACTGTGACACTCACTTATTTAATAATTCAGAAACAGAAATTAAAAATAATGATAAATTTATTTTGAAGTTTACAAATATGTTCAAAATAATGATGAATTTATTGAAATTTATTATTAGTTTGAATTGTAGTTGGAAATCCAAATTCCCTGCTTCCAACATATGAGGCAAAATCTCTATATCAAAATTCAGTGCTTCCAACATATTCTCAACCGTTACAAACTCCAACTTTATTCAGCCAAGCACATAGCGCTAACTCCAACAATAAAGAGGATTATCTGAAATGCTTAATTGCAATTAGTAGAACCCCCCAAAACCAGAAACCCAAGTTAAGTTGAAAGTTAGAAGGGGTTTTTATGTCTATATGTTGTTATCTTTTCTCTTTAGGCAATTGAAAAATCCCTAGCTGGCCTAGACGAAGGAATAGTAGCCAGGACTGGAAATCAAGTTCGAAAAATCAGAGTGGAACATTACAATAGGAATCTGAACATAAAGGATAGGAAGAAGAGGGAAGCCTTAACGCTAAAACGATTGCGATCGCTTGGAGATGGTTAACTAAGCCAGAACGGAGGCGGCAGCTAGGGTTTGCATACCGAATAGAAGAAATTCTCCATTTCCATACCCAAGGATGAGAGGCTTTTCCCATTTAGGGCAGCAATTCGAGAGAAAAAGAGAGAAGACGAGACGAACGAAGAACGAAGCAGATGGCAGAGTAAATATATTATCTCAGGAGTACTCATGCATTAGTATTCCAATGGTGGGGTGCCACGAATGACACGTTGGAGTACTGATTCATCAGTGCTCCTGAGGTAATATTTTTTTCGACGGCAGAAGGATTCGCTTTATGGTGACAGTGAGCAGGGGACGGGCGGGGAAGCACAAGGGCAGTGGCAAGCGTAGCGATATTAAAAAATTTCGTGGGATGCCGCCGCGATGCTATTCGACCGCAGTCCCAAAAGGATCCTAAGTTGTATGAATGTAAATGCTTCAAATTAAATTAATAAAATATTAATATTATGTTTGTGGATATTGTCGCCACTTAATGTGTTATGAGTTTTTTATAATTTATTTTATAAAAATGCTGTTTTTTAAGAAAAGAAAATTAAAAGCCGTCAAATTTAATAATTTCCTCGTTCAAAATTTCCTCGATATTGAGAAGCTTACCTCGGAAACCGAGACAATGGGTGTGGCTATATTGTAAAGCCAATCTGACCGTACATTTGGCTGTGTTCGGCTAAGATTAGTCTCCTTGATGGCATAGGTCAACGCAATGGTCTCCGGAGTCGGCCGCCTGCCGGCTACTGAATTCTTTTTCCGGAAAAAATGGACAGAATATTTTAATATTTTTGCAGGGATTTTAAATAACAAAATTATTTATTTTCACTTGCCAGCTAATAATTTGGCAGGAGTTGGGAAGACTTTTATTTATTATTATTATTATTTTATGGAATTTAATTAGAAATGCATACATATTATGTATACAATATTTTAAAGTTAGAACTTCTTAATTAAAACACTAAAGGTACCTTCCATGAGTAGACTTTTCATCGTCTGACTCCTTCAAATAAAGAATTATTTGTTATAACCGGCCAGCTGAACATTTGCCCTAAAATTTATATATGTATACACACACTGTCAACAAATTTTTATTATCGGACAAAAGTCTCAAGGTATGACACGAATTTCAAGATGATATTTTAGGCAAGAAATATTCAAATCTTGATTAAAAAATCATCTCGAGCACCAATTTCAGCAAACTTAAAGTCAGATTGACCGGCTTGATGAAACAGACATAATGATATGAAAACTAGCTCAATGCGGGTCAAATTAAGCTCCGATCAAGTCATTGAACCGCATTTAAAATATTTACAGACATATTTGAAAGGTCAAACGATTGTCAAATATGACAAATTTATACTTAAATCGAGCGTCTCGACAATACGAATCCAACGAGCCCAAAATCACTCAATTCTGACATCATTAAAACACTCAGATGTCCATTAAATGACGTATGATTGAAGGAAGTTCTCTGGATTGTCCGATCAAAATGATTTATATCCCGGCATTAATTGCACCAAAAACACTATAAATAGGGTCATATCCCTCTCATAAGAGGAAGCGGAAGCCTAGAGAGAGCATGAAACTTTGAAGAGAAATTGCAGCTCAACACACCACCAATCGCCACGGACCGCCGTCGACCACCGCTGACCTCCATCGACAACCACCGACCGCCATCGACTATGTCAATCGTCGTAGACTACCACCAGCCTCCGCCGACGACCACTACCGACCTTCGTCGATAACCACCTACTGTCGTCAAACACCGTCTACCTCCGTTGACCTCCGCTAACTGTTGTCAACCACCGCTAACCACCATTGATAATCACTAACCAGACACTGTCAGTTGAAGTTGTAGTCTGAAAAATATAGTTACTCTCTCCTGTTTGTGGGACTGTATTTTTGTAATCATCAATCAATAGTGAATTTTCGTAACTAGACCAAACCCTCGTGGTTTTTTTCTTGTATGGGTTTTCCACGTAAAAAAATATGGTGTCTGCAGGTTTCTCTTTCATCAGTGAGTGTGCTGAATTCTCGTACAAAGTTAAGACGATAATTTGTTGCTCTACCGCCGTTAATTTTCTGGCACACATCATATATATATATATATGAAAGAATTGTTGTTTGACAGAGACCCAAATACTGATTCCTTATGCGCTAGGTTCTATGATGAGAAACCCGCGTTGTGCTATTATTAGAGGACCACCGCGTCACGGGAATTCGAGCCA